>PVJH01003090.1:110027-151060 GCA_004026705.1 Nesogale talazaci | reverse complement strand
AACCTTGGTACAACAGAACAAAAGCCTGCCCGCTCTGTGCACTCCGATTATGTTTGAGCTCATGGTCGTTGCTGTTGTGCCAGTCCATTTCACGGATGGTCTTCCGTTTGTCCACTGACCCTTGACGAAGAATGGTGTCATTTCCCAAGAATTGGTCTCTCCTGATAATACACCCAAAGCACAGGAGACAAAGTTTTGCTATCCTTGCTTCTAAGGAGCAGTGTGTTTTTCTAAACAATGGTTCTCCTGTGGGTCCTGACCTCTTTTCAGGCCTAACGACCCTTTTAGATGGGTTGCCTAGAACCATTGGAAAACACAGATTTCCAATGGTCATAGGAACTGAGACACCACTCCTTTATTGTCTCCAGGCGGGTCCACCCACATACCAGTACCCAGCATAAAGACTGTTACCCATGCTACACCATGCTGCAAGACAAAATTTCATTTTTTTGCCATTAGAAATAAACATTTCACAATATATAACTACATATTGTTTTGTGATTAGTCGCCATGCCTCAATTATGTTCAGTCTGTAACAATGAAAATACATCTTGCATATCAGATATTTACATGATGATTCATAAGAGTAGCAAAATGACAGTTATGAAGTAACAGCAAAAATAATTTTACAGTTGGGCATCACTACAACCTGAGAAACTATTAAACGGTCACGGCATGAGAAAGGTTGAAAACCACTGTTCTAAGACAACTTTGTTTGTTCTGGCAGTGCATGGTAATTTCAGTAGTCTTCACCAATAATAGAATTCAAATACTTCCATTTTTCTGCAGGCTCCCTTATTCATTGTTCAGTTTGAGTATGCACATGAGGTGATTGAAAAGATCCTCACCTGGGTCAGGCACGTCTTAATCCTCAAAGTGGCATCCTGGCTTTTTAACACTTTAGGACGTCTTGTACCATAGATTTGCCCAGTACAAAGCGTCATTGTGATCTCTTGACTGCTGTTTACAGGAATATTGACTCAGGGTCTGAGCACAATGAAATCTTCGACAGCTTTGATCTTCATTTATCACGATGTCTGTTGATCCAGTTGTAAGGATTTGGGTTTTCTGACCTTCTTCTTCTTCTGAGTTATTGCTCCTCCCCCATCCTGGTAAAAAATTCACTGACCCTAAAGGCACCCATCTAATCTTTCAAGCTGCAGTTATTACTTTGATCCCATAAAGATAGATCTTAAAGGAACATAATGCACAAGGCATATTTTTTTTTCCTTTTTAAGGTAAGTGGTTGTTTGATTTTATGAATACTTCAGATATGTCTTTGGTTTAGGACATAAAGATTATCTCAGAGACAATCATTTCAGGGGCTCCTCCAGCTTCCAGAATTCCCCAAAGTCTGGAGCTCTGGAGAATTTGAGAGGCTGTTTTGTACTTTTCTGTTTTTGATCAGGAGCCATCAACAGATCCTTTGATCAAAATGTGCAGTCCTGGTAGGCAGGCACCAGCCAGTTCTTTTGTTACACGACAAAAGAGGCAGAGGCAGAGGATTTTCTTGATTGTAATATTTATGAAGCAGTTCACCAAGCCTTATTTTTTGGTGGAGCCAGCAGGCAAGTTTGATTTAGCCCACATTTAGATTAGCAGCTGAGTGCAGACTGATTGGACCTTGCAAGCTGCAAGGGCCGTCAGAGGGGGAAACAGCATCTGTAGAGATGTAGAAATGTGATGAGACATGAGGTATATAAGAAATTATAAAGAGTTTGTTATGGGAAGGATATAAAAATTACATAAAATTTGTAGGGATATATCTGTCATCGTAAGCAAGAAATTTGGTCTTGAAGGTACTTGTATACCATACTATGAATGTGATCTAAAATCCAACCTCTGCAGTTCAACCCATTTCTACCCTATTTTTGTGTTCATGGATCTACAGTTTTCCTTATTGTTTTTTCATTTCTTTTAAGATATACTAGACTCTGAGATAGGCTATATTACAAAGCATCTTCATTTACACTTCTCTCCTGTGAATTTACTCCTAGATCAGCAAATAAACAGAGAAACAAGTAGACGAGATAAAGATGTAAATGAAGGTGAGACATAATTTTTATTTTTAGTCAGTGTGCTGCTGAAGTAATCATGAGACATAATTTTTTATGACTTTGTAAAGGCCTGCACATATGCTATTGGTCATGGTCACCAAGATCTGGGAGTCACTTCTTTATACCGCCAGGCTCGGTGAAGACTCCTGACAGCTGTCAAAGGTCTGCGCTTTTTATGGAAGGCAATTTTTTCTCCTTGACAGTCATATTCTTCTAATTTATATATGTGTATGTATATATATTATACATGTATACATATATATATATATATATATATGAATAAACCAGAGGGCATGTGGCCCTTGAGGTAATTTTTGGTGGCCCATGATGCTCTGAAATAAAATGAAAATAGAAAAAAATTGTTATGAAGGAAATAGTACTTAGGCGCTATTACAATTAGGCTTCATAGCAATTTTTCTATTTTCATTTTATTTCAGAGTATTGTGGACCATAAAAAATTACCTTGGGGGCCACATGTGGCCCGTGGACCACCAGTTTGACACTGCTGGAATAGACCATCAGTTGCTGTGGCAGTTACATAATTTGTCAACTTCTGAAGATGTGGGGTCTAGTCTGTCAATCAGGTTGTAGCCAATGAGGCTTCCAATGTGGGCATGGCCTTCTCTTGAGGATCTTGGGAACTCTTGTACCCCCCCTCGCCCCCCGCTGTCTTCTTGCTGACAGGTTACATGGAGCGATACTGATGGAGCCAGAGCCCTGGAGCTGGAGGAGCCACATGAAAGCCCATGCCAGTGCTGAGATGCTTCTACCACCACTGGATCCACAAGACTTTGCACCCATTAGCCTGTGATCTTTCTACATTCAGCATCACTGCATGGCTGCATGAGTCTAGAGTGGAATTTGTGGACTAACATTGACACATGGGATAATACCAGACTTATGGACTTGACTGGGCTGTGATGTTTTCTCAATGCACAGTTGCTCTTTGATATATAGTTCTCTCATACATATGAGGGTCTCTGGATTTGTTTCTGTATATAGACCAGCACAGTTGCTTATGTGCAAGTATAAGTTGAAGCTGAAGAAATTTTAAAAAAAGAACAAGTTCACAAGGACCAAGTAGCACCTTGCAACTCACTTGTATTTAGAGACCATCTCCAGAATAGATCCAATACTTTGAATATAGAGGATCAGATGAGTTGTAGGAGGATGTCAAGGGCACCATCCATGAAGAAAGCAAAAGGTTCTTAAAAAGAGCAGAAGACCCGCATGGATTCTAGAAGAGACGCTCAAACTTCCTTTTTGTCCTTGGAATAGCTACCGCGAATGAAGATGTAAGGAAGTAAAAGAACAGAACAGCCCAATGGTGGCATCAGAAGACAAAGGGAAATATTATAATGAAATGTGTAAAGACCTAGATCTTGAACACCAAAAACGAAGGACATGCTTTGTATTTATTATGCTGAAAGAACTAAAGGAGTAAAAAGATCAAGCTTCAAGTTGTCATAGAAAGGATTCTGTGGGTAAAATATTGAACAGTGCAGAAACCATCAAAAGACGATAGAAAGAAAAGTCTCATTGTATCATCATGGGTTGGTAACATTCAATCATTTCAGAAGATAGCATGTGATCCAGAACTGATAGGATTGATTAAGAAGTACAAATTGCAGGAATAATAATGGCAGAAGTGATACCATGAGGGTAGGGGATTGATGGGGGGAGAAGAGGAACGGAAGAGGGAACCAATTACAATGATCAACATATACCCCCCCTCCCAGGGGACGAAAAACAGAAACATGGTTGAAGGGTGATAGCGGAGACTCCAAGATATGGAAATAATACTAATTGATAATTTATTAAGGCTTCATGAGGATGAGAGGGTGGGGGAGGGAGAGTAAAAAGAGGGCTCAAGTAGAAAGAAAATGTTTTGAAAAGAATGTTGGTGGGGCTGAGCCCCGGTGGCGTAGTGGTTGTGCGCGGGACTGCGGCCCACTGGGACGGAGGTTCAATTCCAGCAGTGGGGCTGGGCCTCCTACTCCCACCACCGGAGAGCAGTGATGCCCCCAAAAAACAAAAACAAACAAACAAAAAAAGAATGTTGGTAACATATGTACAAATATACTTGATACAGTTGATATATGGATTGTTGTAAGAGTCCCAATAAAATTATATATATACATATATATTTGTAGATATAAAGAAGTGCAAATTGCTCAGAGGCATTAGCAAAAAATAAGAATCCAGAAATTGACTTAATAGTAATTGAGATGCAGCAATAAATATATATGATCCTGGAAGTAGTCAATCATTCATGACAAGGAATTTGGCCATTCATCTGACCAAGCAGCTAGATAGACATTATTCATATTTGTGCTCATTTCAAGGAAAGGTGTTCCAACAGAATGTAGAAATTATCAAGCAATATAATTAATATTATACACAGGTAAATTTTGCTGAAGATAATTTTAAAACAATTGCAGCTGAACATAGACAGGGAGTTGTCAGAATTTCTAGCCGGATTCAGAAGATGTTGTAGAAGAGGGATTCAATAGCTAATATCAGAGGCATCTTGGATAAAAGCAGAAAATAACAGAAAGTTGTTACTTATGTATGCAAGAACATTCAACTATGTAAATCATAGCAAATTATGAATAAATGAAAATAGTTGGAATTCTAGGATACTAAATTGTTATAGAATTTTGTAAGACCAACAACTTTGGAAACATGACCCAACCAATTGTGGAAATTTTGGACCAAAGTCATTTCACTTATTTCACATGCAAATACATTTTTTTTACGGGGGGCATCACTGCCCTCTGGTGGTGGGAGTAGGAGGCCCAGCCTTGCTGCTGGATTTGAACTTCCAACCCAGTGGGCCGCAGTCCTGCGCACAACCACTGCGCCACTGGGGCTCAGCCTGCAAATAAATTTTTGCTGAATACAATTCAACAATGGCTACAGCATGGATAGGGAGCTGTCAGAGCTTCAGGCTGGATTCAGAAGAGGATGTGGAACAGGGGATATTATTACTACTGTCAGATGGATCTTGGCTAAAAGCAGAGAACACTAGAAAGATGCTGGCTTGTGGCACGAACTAAGTCCACATCAAAGAAGCATACCAGTCTATGTGATCCAAAGATGACAAGAACACAAACCAACTATGACAAAGGGAAAGTATCAGAGTTTAAATGGTGAACCCACACTTTGTAGAAGGCTATGGAGGACAGTGGGAGCCCCAATCCCACCTGCAGACTCTCTAGTTAGACAAAGTCCCTGGTGCACCTCCTTTAGCTAGAGGCATGGAACTCAAACAGCTTTACTATCAGACAGAGATGAGGGTAAACTTGATTAGCATGAATCAAACCATGGTTGAATATGGTATTTGGTTAGTCAACCTCCCTCTTGACCCAACCTGAATTTACTCTCGGCTCAAATATTTCTTACTTGTTTCACAACAGAAATATCTTCTCTGCCTTTTGAATATTGATGGCGGATTTTTTTCTTACTCTTTATTTGTATTTTTATCTTTATATTGTTATTTTTTTTCTTCTTGCTTTTTTGTTTTCATTGCTTTGCTGGGTTTCCCAGTTTGTGAAGCACAGATGGAACGGATGAGTACAGACAATAATTGATGCAATGGTTTATTGGGGATGTGAATGGGTGTGTGGGGATGGGGTGCGTGGGAGGTGGGGAGTTGGGTAATTGACTGTGATGATGTATATGAATCTCTTTTAAAAGGTAATTTAACTATTGAAGAGTATATTAACAGTACCTCATTAAAAAAGAAACCACACTCGACCAATGTTTCCATGGGGGCATTGAGCTTATGTCAACGGTGGTGGAATAATTTGGAAATGATAATGGTTGAACAACATGAAGAGTGTAACCCATGGTATTGAATTAAATATGTAGAAGTTGGTGAATTAGAGAATGTTTCTTTTTTATTGGAGAATGTTTTTTGGGTAAATTTCTGCCACAATTACAACAAAAATAATGACATGGTTAACAAAGAGTACAAGAAAGAAGAAAATGTTCTAGAATTGAATGTGGTGATGATTGTACAACTCTTCTTTATCTGATTGAGTCGTATGATATGTGGGTGAAATGCTAATAAAACTTTGAAAAAGAAAGATGCTTACTTTGGTTTTATTGGCTGCAAAGGCATCTGTCTGCATAGATAAAAAAAAAAAACAACCTATGGATAATATTGAGATGAATGGGGGTTCCAGAACATTTCATTATGCCCCTGTGTAACCTGTGCATGGATGAAGAGGTTTGGTTTGATCAGATTATTTGATTAGAATGAGGGAATATTGTTCGGTTTAAAATCAGGTGTGCACGAGGGTTTTTCATTATATTTATTCAATATGTTGGCTGAACAAATAATCCAAAGAACTGGACTCTAGGAAGAAGAGCGAGGCATCAGGATGGAAAAAAGAATTAACAAGCTTTATTATTATTAATATTAATTTAATTAATTAATCATTAGCAGCCTTGCTTGCTAACAGGAGAGAGGATTTGAAGCCCTTACTGATGAAAACCGAAGGTTGCAGCCTTTAGAATGAATGTCAACTCAAGGGAAACAAACACCCAATACACTCACAATTGAACCAGTATACAACATCACGATAAGCAGAGAAAAGATGGAAGTGGCTCAGGATGCACAGTCCATGCTTATGGACACTGCAGTCAAGAACTCAGATGACATACGCATTGGCTAAATGTGCGGCACACGACCGCTTTAAAGTGTTGAAGAGCGGTCCGGCGGCCCGCGCCCCTGCCGCCCAAGAGCCCCAGAGAAACAAGCGCCTGGGCTGCGGTGGGCCGGCTCCCGGGGCAGCGCTCTGGTCTCCGGCCACCGAGCTCTCTGATGGCCGGGTCAATGCCGCCAGCCCCCGGAGACCCTCAGCTCTGACCCCGGCCAGTCGGCGCCCTCGGGAGGCCGGCCTCCCCGTGCCCACCGGCGCCATGCCGATCCTCAAGCAGCTGGTGTCCAGCTCTGTCCACTCCAAGCGCCGCCGCTCCGCGTGGACCTCAAGGCCGGGATGATCAGCGCCCCGCTGGGCGACTTCGGGCACACCATGCACGTGGGCCGGGCGGGGGACGCCTTCGCGGATACCTCCTTCCTGCACAGCAAGGCAGGCGAGCCGGACCGTGAGTCCCTGGACCCGCAGGCCTCAGCCGCGGCCGCCGCAGCGTCCTCCAAACGCAGCCTCCTGTCCCCCAAGTTCCGCGGCAGCAAGCGCTCCCAGTCGGTACCAGGGCCCAGGGCCGAGCGGGAGCAGCGGGACGTGCTGGGCCCCCTGCACGACTCCGCGTTCTTTGTGAAGAACGCTTTGTCCCTGCCGCAGGTGAACGAGAAGGAGGCGGCCTCCAACAGGGACTCGGCCAACTTGCCCAAGAACCTGTTGTCCAGCTCCGTGAAGAAGGGTGCCGCTGGAGAAGACGGCGCAGGGGCTCAGAGACCCGCCCCGAGGGCCTCTCCCGCCACAGCAACGGGGCCAGGGGGTGGGGGGTGGGGTGGGGGTGGGGGTGGGATGGGGCGCTCCACTCGCCTGACCTCCCTCCTGGATGAGCAGGCCTTCGGAGACCTGGTGGACCTGCCCCTGGTGCCCAAGGCCAGCCACGGGCTGAAGCACGCCGAGTCCATCCTGTCCTTCCACATTGACCTGGGCCCGTCCATGCTGGGGGACGTGCTCAGCATCATGGACAAGGATGAGTGGCAGCCAGAGGAGGAGGAGGAGGAGGAGGAAGGTGGGGTGGCTACCGCAGGCGGTGTCTAGGGCTCCAGCCACTTGGAGGCAGTCCGATGCCTCACCCCCAAGCGGTGGCCGCCCCACCGCCGGCCGAGCGGGAAGGCCAGGCCAGGCTGGACGCTCCCTCGCTACCCTTTCAGGCCCTCGAGGACGAGTGGTGAGCCGTGGCCTTAGCGTCCAGTCCCCACTCGGCCTGTAGCTTGGGCAGCCACACCACGCGGGACAGCAGCTCCCTGTCCAGTTGCATCTCGTGGCGGGGGAGGGAGGGGGAGGGGTCTGGAGGAGCGCAGCCCCGCCTTCCGGGGGGCCCGAGAGGCGCTTGCCCCGAGACCCCAGACAGGGAGTTCTCCTTCAGGGACGAGGAGGAAGATGATGAGATCCGCCTATGAGTAGGGAGGACACCTGAGTTCCCGACATGTCTCTATGCCCACTCTCCAAGGTGCCCATCCCCAGCCCAGCACCTGCACCAACACCCAGACCCTGATGGGAAGGGGCCTCTGACTTCCTGTCTTGCCCTAACCCCCTGTTCTCCCCTAACACCCAGCTGTGTGGGCCCAGGGCCCCAATCAACTTTCTCCCTGGGCCTGCCTTTTCCCGGTACCCTGCTCTCACTTGGGGCCCAGGTGGCCACGTGAGTGCCTGCCAGCTGCAACAACAGGTAGGCCCAGAGGGGGGCCTCCTTTCTTTCTTTCCTGGAGGCCTCTCTGCTGAGACTGGGGGCAGCTGCCTGGTCCACATGCATGGGCCTGGTGGACCAGGTGGGCTCTGTCCCGATCATGACTTCCCATTGCCCACTGGAAATTAGCGGATCCAGGGGGCCAGGCCTGAACATGCCCGCTATGCAGTCCTTCCAGGGTTGGGGAGCTGTCTGGGCTTCCTGAATTTTCAGGGAGGAGGCTATAGAAATTTAACACTAGGAGCACAGCAGGGGGAGTGGGGAAGAAGTCCTGGCTCCTCACAGTGGCTTCCCAGTCCCCGCAAAAGGAGATGAGGAGTGGGATGAACGGATCTGTCACCAGGAAAGCAGTGACTTTTGCTAGGGGCAAACTTTTCTACTAAATCAAGCCAGGGGCTGGTGTGTCTGGCAGGGATAAACCAGCTGGGCCTGAAATCAGCACTTCAGGCTGGACTTAGAACTGTGTGGTGGTATGGGTCCTTGAGTGCCCCTGCCCCTTGCCCCTCTTCCTGCCGAGAAGCCAGTGTCCTTAAGGAGTCTGCGATGCGCCCTTCGATTTGAGTAGTACGCCATTCCCTTTTCAGGAGGGTATGGCATAAGGCATAAGTTCCTAGATAAATCCCTAACAAACGGACTCCTTCCCCTTCCTTAAATTCTCTCTGTCCTCCCCATTCTGAGACAAGGATCTCCCAAGAGGAGAGTTTTCTAAGCCCAGACACTGAGTCCGGGGTGCACGCACAGCTGGTTGTGGGTTGGCTTCTATTCTTGAGCACAAGCTCGTTCCCAGTCATGGACGTAGCAACACTAAAACAAGAGGGTGCCTTGTTCACCTGGGATCCCACCTAGTATCTGGTTGCCTTGCCCCTGGGGCCAGGGGAGGGGCAGAGACCTGATGAAAGCTGTCCGGTCCGGCTGACTTTGGAGACCCCAGTACCTTATTCTGACCCACGCGCCTGTTCAGTGCTCCTGTGTCCAGTAGTTTTTGCCACGCCCTCTCACCCCACATGGAGGAGGATGGGATGTTTGGCAGCTTCTGTCTGCTCCCCGTCCTTGAGACCCAGCAGGACAGTCCTCAGCTCTAGATTCTAAACTGTATCCTGCGCCACCCTCCCCACCCCCCCAATGACTGTTACTGGTGAGAAAACATTAAACAGCCCTGTAGCAAAAAAAAAAAAAAAAAAAGTGTTGAAGAGCAAGGATTTCACTTTGAGTACTAAGGTGTGCCTAACCCAAGCCATGACACTTTTAATAGCCTCATATGCATATGAAAATCGGACAACGAATAAGGAAGACCGGAAAAGAATTGATGAGTTTTACTGATCGAGTTGGTAAGGAATAGCCTCATGACATAGCAGTTGCACATTGGGCTGCTAACTGCAGGTCAGTGGTTCAAAACCACCAGTCACCCTGAGTGAGAATGTCACAGCTTTCTACTCAAATTCACAGGGGTAGTTGTAGCTTTCCTTATAGGGTCACTATGAATTAGCATGGACTGGATGGCAGTGAGTTTGGTTTTGTTTAAAGAATATTGAAAGTCCCGTGCACTGCTGAAGAATTAGGAAGTCGGTCTTGAAAGACGTACAGCCAGAATGCTCTGTAGAAGTGAGACTGTCAACCCTAATGTAAGGCACATTTCTCAACATAATGAAAAATATTCACATTATAGAAGACAAAATAAAGAACTGGGACCTGCGTAAAAATACAACTTTTATGCACAATAAGCCTTCATCAAAAGAACCACCAGAGATCCCATATAATGGAGAAAAATAGTAAAAATACATCAGATAAAGGGCTGATCTCCAGAATCTATAGAAAATTACAATATCTTAACAGGAAAAATACAAATAACCCAATTAAAACAAATAGGCACAAGACATGAACAAGCAATTTACCAAAGATGACATTCACGTTGCCAACAACCATATGAAGAAGTGATCATGACGACTAGCAATGAGAGAAATGCAAATTAAAACAAAAATGGATATCACCTTACACCAGAGATGTCAAACTCAAAACACAGGCCATTTGGTGCAACTGGCAAGATTCACGTGGGCTACATCACATTTACAAATTTTGCCAAATTTATATTTTGAAGCGAGGATTCAGGAATATGGATAGGATAACTCAAACACTACATAATTGCTTTTACTTCAACATTTATCTTATTTAATGTATTTGTAAAACTAAAATTATTATTTTTTACTCCAAATTTTTTTTTGGGGGCGGCATCACTGCCCTCTGGTGGTCATGGGAGCTACTCAGAGCAGCTCCTGAGAGTCGCTCCTGGATTTGAACCACTAAGACCTTTGACCACAGTCCCACACTCCAACATTTACACCACCAGGGCTCAGTCCTCTTTTTAGCTCCAAATTTGCCAGTTCTTTCCTTCTCCTAGTTTTCACCTACCTTTTATGTTGTGACCAGAAACTATAACAAAGTAACTAATTAAAAACACAAGATACTGGACAGCTGACAAACGTGACCCACAATCATAATGACTTCCCTCTAAAAATGTTAACTAGTGCGGCCGCTAGGTATGATTCATAACAGCACAACCCAGAGTGCTCTTTTTAACCTTTTCGCTACTGGGATCTGTTTCCATGACGTGACACGGAGAATGGCAGACATAACGCCTCCAGACATCAGTGGAAATGAGTCAGCGCATTTATACACATTCACAGGCCCCCAAAGGCTCTGGGCCACGTGTATACTTGTCTTCAGTAGTTAACGGGTTAAGGAAGGAATTGTGTGTACAATATTGCCTTGATATCTCTCACTCTCTCTTTTTTTGTGTGTGTGGCATCACTGCCCTGGTGGGAGTAGGAAGCCCAGCCTTGCTTCTGGAGAGCTGCTGCTGGATTTGAACTGTCAGCCCTGTGGGCTGCAGTCCCGCTCTCTCTTAAGCTCTATTTTCTTTCTAACAATTTTTCTACTTTCATTTTATTTCAGAGCATCATGGATCACAAAGAGACTATCTTGGGGGCTGCATGCGCCCCCGCGGGTCACCAGTTTGACACCCCTGCCTTACACAAAATTAAATTAAACTGGGAATAACAAATGCTGGAGAGGATTCGGAGAGATAGGAACGTTTGTTATATTGCTGGTGGGACTATGCAACCACTATGGAAATCTGATGGCACTTCCTTAAACAAATGCAAATACAAGTACCTAATGATCCAGCAATTTCTCTACTGGATATATATCCTAAATATATCAAGAATACAACATGAGGCTTGGAACCTTGGACACAGAACAGTTTTGTAGACCACTGGTATCTGTGAACTCGAATATGGACCTCATTTAAAGAAACTTATGGACCATTAAAGGACAAAATTATGAATCAATTTGTACTGTGACATTCAAATCTTAGCACGTAGGGAGAGCATCAAGCACCAAATTTTTGAAGACCACACGTTCAAGAGCTGAATTTGAATAATCTCATCGAGGTTTAGGTCCTCCACTGGACTTCTACTCAAATATTCCTCAATGCAAGAACATTTTACTTTAATAACCTATGATGCTCACCTTCCCAACATGATAGCTGAAGACAAAAGGGGTTCCTAAGCAAAGGTGGTAGAGAAAGCCGATGGTGCTCAACTATCAAAAGATATCGCATCTAGGGCCTTACAGACTTGCAAATAAACAAGCGCCCTACTTGCTGAGAAGCAATGAAGCCCACATGGAAGAAACACTCCAGTCTGTGATCAGGAGGTGTTGATGGAATCAGGTATCAGAGACTCAGAACAAAAAAAACCAACATATCAATGTGAATGAGGGGGAAGAAGGAATGGAGACCCAAAGCCCATCTATAGACAATTGGATAGCCTCTCACAGAAGGGTCACAAAGGAGAGATGAGTCAGTCAGGGTGCAGTACAGCACCAATGAAACATACAACTTTCCTCTAATTAATGTTCCCCCTCGGCCCCTCCCCACCCAGCTCCCAATTCTACCTTACAAATTGTGTTAGTCCAGGTAAACTAGAGAAACAAATACATAGACTTGCATATGGATAGAAGGAAAAGATTTATATACAAGAGGAATTTATATACAATTTATATACAAGAGGACATTGAGAAAGCATTCCAACCCAATCCAGTTCAAAGTCATAAGTCTGATATTAACCCATATGCCCCATATCAGTCTATAATGTCTCTTTCCGACTCACAAAGTCACAGGCCAGTGGGTACAGAGTCCTGGTGCTGGCAGGGGTCTCCTCAGGGCTCCTCCCTTCCAGGGCTCAGGGCCCATCAACAGCATTCTATGGTAGTAGAAGCAACTCAGTGCTGGCAGGGTTATCCATGTGGCTTCTCCAGCTTCAAAGGTCTGGTTCCATCAGGGTAAGGCCGTGTGGCTTCTCCTCTGGCTCGTCCAGCTCCTCGGATGATGCCATCTTGTCTTCTCCGTAGTTCATTGTCTCTGAGACTCACTCCCAACAACTAGGGAGATAGCTTCTCATCTCCACCAGGGAAATATCATGAGATTTCCCAGAAGTCTCAGGAGAAAGCCATGCCCACATGGAGGCCTCATTGGCTACTCCATGACTATCTCCAGATTAACAGGGCAGATTCCACGCCTACATCTCAATCATGAAATTAACATAAGCACATGACCACCACACAAATAAATCCCGCTAGACCAGAACATGTACAATGGTACAGAAAAGAACACACAACACAGAGAATCCAGGGCAGAAAACTTCTCAGGTCCAATAATGAGAGTAGTGATATCAGTAATGTTATGATACCCCTAAAAAGGAAAATATCCTTTTATTTCCTACTTGGAAGCCCAGTGATTCACTTCATATAGCAAAATCTACACAAAGCTTTTTGTTCTCTTTAATGTGCTCACAGTGTAGCTTCTTCCTACAGAGAATACTAATGATGCTTAAAAGATATGACATGCTCATGGATTGACACATTCTTATATCATTCGTCCCTCTTTTTTCTGCCATTCTTTCTTTCTTTTTTCCTATTCTGAATTGGGTAAAGGTTTACAGAGAAAATATATTTTCCATTCAGCACTTCACACAAATGTTGTTTCATCATATTTATTGCAATTGTCACAAGTTTTACAGGAATATATATATATATATATATATATATACACATATTTAATCATTTTATTGGGAACTCTTACAGATATCATAACATTACACAGTTCAATCACCAGTAGTATTAATTAAATTATTTTCTCAGAATATAGAAGTAACCAAAGGACAAAGATTGAGAATTTAAATATAAATCAGTTTTAAAATAACATAATTTATTTATTGAAATAAGTGATTTCTTGAAAGAGGAGTATATATATATGTGTGTGTGTATATATATATATATATTTTGGGCATCACTGCCCTCCGGTGGTGGGAGTAGGAGGCCCAGCCTTTGCTCCATGGAACTGGAATGGAACCGCCATCCCAGTGGGCTGCAGTCCCGTGCACAACCACTATGCCACCGGGGCTCAGCCCCAGTGTGTAAATATATTTTATCAGGTGTGCTTGGTTGGAAATTCCATTTTGTCTACACTTTTCCACTCTAATGTACTCCTCTTGAATGCTTTTTTCCCTATTAAATTATTACCTACTGGACTTTAATACATATCTCTAAGACATGAATCTGATACAATTATTTCCTTTTCAAAAACCACTCTATCTTGGCCTACAGCTTAGGCTTTCCCATTTGCCTTTAATTTTGCACTCTAATGCGAAAAATTTTATACAAAAGTACCCAGCACGTGCGTTTGAAAATAAAGGATGTGCTTAAAAAGAAATGTTGGTGTTTGCCATTGAGTGGGTTCTGGCTCAGAAAAGAATTGCCTCCTGGGATTTCTAAGGCGGCAAACTTGACCTCACCACAAAGAAACCCAAATCCTCACGTCTGGACTAAGGAGCTCAATGGAGAATTGACTGAAGCGTCAGGGATCGCATTTTACTTAGGACGACCCTCACTGCCCATGGCAGCTGCAGTCCGAAGAGCAAACGCTCCATCGATTTAGCAAATTTACTTCAAAAGACCACTCAAAGAGTTTTTTTTTTTTTTAAAGAAAATAAAATTCTAAATCATAGGGTTGAGCCCCGGTGGCGTAGTGGTTGTGCGCGGGACTGCGGCCCACTGGGACGGAGGTTCAATTCCAGCAGCGGGGCTGGGCCTCCTACTCCCACCACCGGAGAGCAGCGATGCCCACCACCCCCCCCCTCAAAACACAAAAACAAAAAAAAACAAAAACAAAAAATTCTAAATCATAAAACAAGACAAGAATTTACTGTTTAAAAAGATACTGATAGAACCCTCGAAACAGTGGCCCTTAGATATCTTCCTACCCGGACCAGAACCTACCGCTGGGGAGGAGCTTGCCCTTGAACCGGAGGCCTCAAAAGTGAACAAGAACACTCGTGTAGAACGTATTTCTCAGAATAATCGTCCACAGTCGACCGCAAGCGCAGCATCCCCAACAAAGTTTAGAAGGCGGGAGCGCGCAGGGAAAAGCAGGACCCGGGGAGGAAGCAGCCTGCGTGTTGCATCGATGGTGGTGCGGATCTGCCTGGATGGCATTTAACAGGAAGCACAGTCTACAGAAGCAGGCGGCCATGCCCCTGGAGTGGCTGGGGGGCTCCAATGGTGGGTCTTCCGGTCAGCAGCTGAAGGCTTTACCTGGAGTTTCTCACAGACTGTTGTGCTGTTGTTACGTACTGCCCAGTGCATTCCAATTCAAGGCGACCCTATCCATAAGGGAATGAGACACTGCCCAGTCTTATGATATAGTTGCAAGTGTTCTACATAAGTCCGTTGTAGCAGCGATTGTGTCAATCCAGGGCAGTGAGGGCCTTCCTCTGATTGACCAGGCTTGATGTTGCTAGTCTTTCAAAACCAGACTAAAAGTTACTGCCACTGAGTCCATTTTTGACATAGCCACCGTTTAGGGCAAGGTAGGAACCATCACGGTGGGTTTCTGAGATGAAATCTCATCTCCCTCTTGCCCCCACCCCAACAGTTTTATGGCACATAATTCACATTCCATACAATTGAGCAGTTCAATCTTTCAATCGCCTCGAAGGGTGTTGTACTATCATCACTACTTTTATTTCCACCCCTCCACCCCCACCCCCTGGCTACGTGGCTTTTAAACTGAGTTTCATTTTAATTAGGACGACCATCATTTCACTGAGCAACTCAAAGCATAATCCGCTAGACTGTGATCAGTGGTGGGACTGCGTCGGGTTGCACAGGTTTGGCAGGAAAGATACCTACTTAGTTAGCGAGTTCAGCGAACTGGTTGTGAAAATGGCACTTGTGATCCGGGTTCTGGGCAGCCACCCACTGTGGAATTCACATACTTATATCCTTTATGCCTCTTTTACCTTCATCTGTGCTACAGCATATTCTAAGTGCTTTTAGTAATATGCATTCCATCCATAAGTAAAAAAATTAGATGAAAATGGGCTGAGCCCTGGTGGCATAGTGGTTGTGTGTGGGACTGCGGCCCACTGGCTTGGCGATTCAAATCTAGCAGCAGCTCTCCAGGAGCAAGGCTGGACCTCCCACTACTACCAGAGGGCAGTGATGCCCCCCCCCAAATTAGATGAAACTATGTTTGTAATATTTATTCATTTCAAAAAATTCATTATATTTTGATAAAATACTACATTTTTTTTAGAACACATGCTAGTGCTGAGAGTGGTTATACGGGGAGGGTGGGGTAGAAAGGGGAACCTGATTATAAGGATCCACACATAATCCCCTCTCCTGGGGATGGGCAATAGAAATGTGGGTGAAGGGAGACATCAGTGTAAGATATGACAAAATATGATTAATAAAATTATCAAGGGTTTGTGAGGGAGGGCTAGTGGGAAGGGACAGGAAAAATGAGGAACGGATGTCAAGGGCTCAAGTAGAAAGCAAGTGCTTAAGAAGGATGAGGACAACCAATGAGCTTGACACAATGGATGGAAGGGTGGATTGTGATAAGAGTTGTAGGAGTCCCCAAAGAAAAGAAAAAGAAACCAAAAGAGGAGAAAATGATGAGGACAGCATATGTATAAATGTGCTTGACACAATGGTTGTATGGATGGGTCAGGATAAGAGCTGTTAAAAGCCCCAAATAAAATGATTTTTTTTCATCACTGCCCTCTGGTGGGAGTGGGAGGCCCAGCCTAGCTCCTGGAGAGCTGCTGGTGGATTTGAACTGCCAAGCCAGTGGGCCACAGTCCTGCACTCAACCAATATGCCACCAGGGCTTAGCTCAAAATGATTCTTAAAAAAGAAAAAAAGAAGGGCTGAGCCCTGGAGGCGTAAGTGGTCGAGTGCAGAACTGCAGCCCACGGGCTTGGTGGTTCAAATCCAGCGGCGGTTCTTAGGAGCGACACTGGTAGCGCCCACGACCATCAGAGGCAGTGATGCCTACAAAAAAAGAAAAAAAAAAAAAGAGAAAAGAAAAAAAAAAAAAAAAAAAAAAAAAAAAAAAAAAAAAAAAAAAAAAAAAAAACCCCCCCCCCCCCAAAAAAAAAAAAAAAGAATGGGAACATCCAAAATAACAAGAGTATTATGAAAGATGGTGACCTATGTACAAAAGTTTAGGTTGGGGACAGCCTTGAGTGGCATTCCCACTCTGAGCCAAAGGATATGCTGCAGTCAGGTGTGCTCAAAAACAAAAAGACTAAGACAGGGACATTCATACCCATGTGAGATTCGCAGTGAGATGTGGGAGAGTGACTAGTCATGGAAACTTGTGCACTGGGAGGTGAGAAAGCTGTGCCCTGGTCAGGCTCTCGGCACAATGGCAAGGCATTTGTTGGCACTGATAGTCCAAGTCCCCTTCCAAAGTCTGTTGGGAATTCATCTTGCTAGACATGCCTATCAATTCGGCTATTTTGGATGATCATAGGGGCCATCAGACTTGATGTGGGAGAGAGGGCCTTCCGAAAAACAGGTTGGGGTGTGGAATAAAAAGGACCCAGAGAAGTCCAGGCTAGACCCAAGGTGTGAGGTGGGAGTGACCCAGGTTATATCTGAGGCACTATCTGGGTTCCTGTGGGGGTGCACAAGATGTATGAATGTCGTTCTTGCCATCAAAGAACTGACAAGTCATATGTATCTTGGAGAGATGTTTTTAGATTATTGTCCAAAAATAATTGTTGCCCCAAACACTACCCTAATAATAATGGAAGTGAGAGGATATTTTAAAATGGATATTTTCTAAATAATACATAGTATGCAATTAATGTGTTTTATAAGAAGAGTGGTGGGCTGAGCCCCAGTGGCATAAGTGGTTGAGTGCAGGACTGTGGCTCACTGGCTTGGCAGTTCAAATCCAGCAGCAGCTCTCGAGGAGCAAGGCTGGACCTCCCACTCCCATCAGAGGGTGGTGATGCTGCCCCCCCCCAAAAAAAGAGAAGAGTGGCTGTACTTTTAGGAATGAATTTCATAAATAACTAGTTTTGACAGACTTTTCCATGCCCTATTTCTCTTAGGTATGTCATTCAGCAGTGATCAAAATAAATAAGGGTACACATTTCTGTCCCCTTTATGGAATAGCATGTACTCAGTGTTTTTGTAGTAGAGCTCGAATTTCTCCAGTATTTTACAAGGTAAAAAATAGGTTGTGTTTTCATCATCCCCATCAAGACATGCTGTTGTGGCCATTTTTAAAACAGGACACTCATAAATGGTCGCTGTGGGAAGCAGTTTCATGAGACCCACCATTATAATTCAGATTCATTGTCCTTATCACACTCAGATCTTAGGGTGACCCTTCCTCTTAGTGCCCTTCATTTCCTACACATTTGCCATTTTAAGACTTTGGAGGACAACTTCATTTGGTCTTGAAAGTCATTTGAGTTACTAGTATGTAACACACAAGGTTATCAATTGTTAATTTATGTGACATCCCCCCCCATAGCATTTCTTTCATTTACTTTATGTAAAGAAAGAACTGTCATTGAATCCATTCTGAATCATAGTAGAGGAACTGAAAACAATAGTCACAATAAAAAAAAAGGTCCGAGGAGCAATGCTTTTACTAAATATCTAGAGGAGAAGGAAATTTACATTACTGATACACTGAAATATTTAGGAAGATATGCCACAGTTTTATCTCTTGAATGGAAGGAAACTTAAGATAAATCCAATTTTCTAAATGTCATGAGATATCAGTGAGGCAGATAATACATCTGCTGGGAGAATCACACAAGAACAAGAAGCAGAATGACCTTCAGAAATGAGCCAAAAGTGCATACAAAGCAATTGAAATGGAATGACTCAGACAGACTGGAAGATTAAGGTTTAAATCTGTTCTATGTGAAGCCACACTGCTGTTGAGTCAGCTCTTCCTGACAATCCTTTGTGGTCAGAATACTTTCTATATATACAACATCATATTTTTTGACTAGTGAAATATATATTGGCTCAATGAATTGTCATTGTTTTATAACATAAACAGATGCCTGAGATGATGATTATTAGAATATTAAGGCTCCATGATAGGCTGCCACCGAATGCTATACCTTGATTTTTTTCCAACAGATGTGTTTCTAACATGTTATAAAAAATTGCAACCAAGAAATAAACCACAGCAGTGGTATGCACACCAATGTTTATTGCAGCACAATTCACAATCGCAAAGAATAGGAAGCAACCTAAATTTCCATCAGTAGATGGATGGATCAACAAACTCTGGAACACACACACAATGGTCTATCTAGATAAGATAAGTTGGATGAACAGTCTGGAGGCAAAGATGACAGGACTGATAGTTTGTGGGGGACATGGGAGATGGGGAGGAAGGGGAAAGGAGGTGGTGTTGACTGGCTCAGGGATAAGGGAACAACAAGTGATTCAAAATCAGTGACAAGGTGAGTGTGAGAGGCCAGATAGGGATTGAGCAAGAGTATTGTAACAGAGAGAAAATACTGAAGCCCCAATGGAGGTTGGGTATGTTAGGGGGGACAAGAAGAAAGTAAAAGAAAACAGAAGGAAGAACTGGGGGATAAAGGGCATTTATAGAGGTCTAAATACAGGCATGTACATAGGTGAATATAATTATATATGACAATGGGGAAATAGATCAACATGGATATACTTACAGGGTTAGTATTAGGACAGCAGATGGGCATTGGACCTCCACTCAAGTACTTATTCAGTGCAAGAACATTTTGTTCTATTAAATTGACATTCCATGATGTTCACTTTCCAGACACCATCACTGAAGACAAATGTGTGTATAAGCAAAGGTGGTGAAGGAAGCTGATGGTGCCCGGCTATCAAAAGATGTAGCATCTGGGAACTTAAAAGCTTGTAAGTAAACAAGTGTCCATCTAGCTCAGAAGCAACAAAGCCCACATGGAAGAAGCACACTAGCCTGTGTGACCATGAGTTGTCGAAGGGATCTGGTATCAGACATCAAAGAAATTAAAATTATATCATTATAAATGATGGAGAGTACAGTATGGGGACCTAAAACCCATCGATAGGTGAAGTAACATTTCCTTATAGAGGGGTTGCAGGAGGGTGGCGAGTTAGTCAAGGTACAGTGTAGCAGCAATGAAATATGCAACTTTTCTCTATTTCTCAGATGCTTCCTCCCACCCGCTATCATGATTGTAATTTACCTTACAAATCCAGCTAGGTAGGGGATGTACACTGGAGCTGGAAACATGAGGAATTCAGGATAGATGATCCCTTCAGGACCAGTGGTGGGAGTGGTGATACCGGGAGGGTGAAGGGTGGGAGGAGTAGAAATGGGGAACCAATTGTAGGGATGTACATATAACCTCCTCTATGGGGTATAGACAACAGGGAAGTGGGTGAAGTGACACTTTGGACAGTGAACAATATGGAAAAGTAATAACTTGTAAATTATTAACAGTTTATGGGGGAGGGTAGTGGGGAGGAAGGGGAAATATGGGAAGCTGGTATTAGGGGCCTAAGTGGAGAGAGGTTGTTTTGAGAGTGATGTTGGCAGCAGGTGTGCAAATGTGGTCTGCATACAATTCATGTATGTGTTGATCGTGATGGGAGTTGGGTGAGTCACCCAATAAAATGATTTATTAAAAAAAAGGAGGTGGAAAGAGAAGCTTATTCCAAGTGCTCAAGTAGAAAATATTTTGGAAATGAAGATGGCAGCGTTGTGCACAAATGTGCTCCATACAGATGATGCATGGAATGTTATAAGAGCTATAAGAACCCCCAATAAAATAACTGGGGGAAAAAAAGAAAGAGCATTATATAAAGACTTATTGTACATTAAGAAAACATCCCAGCCCAGTCCAGTTCAAGTCCATAAGCCCAATGTCTGATACCAATCTATAAAGTTCTCTTCAGACTCACAAAATACATGCAATGGCGCCGAATGCAGGACGATCACAGGCCAGCAGGTGGGATATCTTGAGGATCCAGTGATATTGAAGCATCTCACAGTTGGCGGGTTCTCCGCATGGCTTCTCCAGCTCCGAGACTCTGGCTGCCATCAGCCTGTCTCCATGTGACTTGTAAATAAGAGTGTCTCCCAGGGACTAAATGTGTGTACTGCCTCCACTGAGATATTTATGTCCTTAATACCTCCAAATGAGGTCATCAAGCTACGACCTGGTTGACAGACTGGACTCCACTCTTTTCCTCTTAATCCTCTAAAATTGATGGCAAGTTATGTAACCACCACAGAGATTATATATATGAATGTTTCACATATTTATGAATATCTGCATCTTCATTGTTTAGGATTTTCCCCCCATTTTTATTGGCACTTAGTCCACACATAATACAATTCAATAGTTTAATCATTCAATCATTTCTAGGAATTCTTTTACAAGGTTGCATTTATACTGCTTCCTCCCCGCCCCCCCCCAACTTTCTCAGGCAATTTAAGTAAAAGAGAATTGCAACATTGTTATTTTTGTGATTGAATTCTTCTTAAATAAGATCCCCAATATTAAAAATCATTAATAATGCTAAGAAAGCAGATGATTAAAATTCAATCTTTGTTTAAGAGAATGAGAAGGCAAGCTTCAGACTGGGAAAAATATTTGTGGAATGTAAATCGGGTAACAAACTTTATCAAAAACACTGAAACAAGTCTTAAAACTCAAGAATGAGAAACAATCAAATTACAAAGTAGATTGCAGACTTGAATAGACGGCTGATGAAAGAATATATAGAGACAGCTAAAAACCATACAGAAAAGGTTGAAAGCATTTGTCATTGGTCTTAGGTGAAGCTGAGTCAGTCCTGAGTGAGAGCAACCTTGTGTACAACCTTGTGGAAGACCACCTGCTCCTGCACTGTCCTCACTACCACCGTCACGGTGAGCCTGTCACTGCAACCACTGTGCTAGCCCATCTTGTTGAATGCCTTTCTCTTTTTCTCTGCCCCGCTCCTTTGTCAAGCGTGATGTCTCTCACCAGGGATTGGTCTCTTCTGAGAACATGTACAAAGTGTGCGACATAAAGTCTCACCTTCCTTGCCTTCAAGGAGCAGTCTGGCTGTACTTATTCCAAGACTCTTTTTGGTTGTTCTTTTGGCAGTCCACGGGACTTTCCATATTCTTCACCAGCACTCTAATTCAAGTGCATTCACTCTTCTTCGTTCCTCCTTCATTATTCATTGTCCAACTTCCAAAGGTGATTGATAATATTCTGGCTTGAGGTAGGCACATTTCAATCCTCAAAGTAACATCCTTGCTTTTCAATACTTTCAAGACTTCTTGGACAGCAGATTGATCATTTCATCTTTTGATTGTGGATCCAAACAAGGTGAATCTTTGATAGCTTCGATCTTCTCTGTTTATCATGACCTACTGATCCGGTCGTGAGGATCTGGGTTTTCTTTCTATTGAGTCGCAATCCACCCTGTAGATTGCAATCCTGGACCTTCACCAGCAAGTGCTCCAAGCCCTCTTCGCTTTCATCACGCAAAGTTGTGTCATCTGTAGAACCTAGGTTGTTAATAAGTCTTCCTCCAATTTTGATGCCACATTCTTTTTTAAAAAATCATTTTACTGGGCACTCATACCACCCTTACCAAAATCCATACACGTATCCATTGGATACCACATTCTCATTCATATGTAATCCAGAGTCTCTGATTATTTGCTCAGCATACAAATTGAATAGGTATGGTGAAAGGATACAACCCTGACATACACCTTTCCTGATTTTAAACCATGCATAATTCCCTCATTTTGTTCTTGCAACTGACTCAGTCCATGTACAGGTTCCCCATGAGTGCAACAGTATTCTAGAATTCTCATTCTTCTCAAGGTTATCCATAGTTTGGTATGGTACACACAGTCAAATGCCTTTGCACCGTCAATAAAACACAGGCAGACATCTTTCTGACTTTCCATGCTGTCAGTCAATAGCCATCTGACATCAGCAATGATATCTCTTGTTTCACAATCCTCTACTGTATCCAGCCTGAACCTCTGCTAGTGTTCTGTCAATGTTCTGCCGCAACCATTTTTGAATGATCAACAAAATTTTGCTTACATGTAACATCAATGATAATTTGAATATTCTGGTGGGCCACCTTTCTTTGGAGTGGATACAAATATACAGAGTTTACTATACACTGTACTTTGTCTTCTCAAACTACCCTTTGAAGTTTTCTGTTCAGGTGTTTGGCTTCATCATTTCTCCCATTGCGTTAGCTACTCTGCGACGAAGAGCAATTTTCACAGTCTCTGTTGTCATCCACTCTGATCTTTTCTTTCTTTTCTGTCTCTTTAACGACCCTTTGCTTCCTTCCTCCATGGATTCCATTGTTGACATCATCCCACAGCTCACTGGATCTTCTATTGGAACAGAGCTCCCTCTTTGTTCTCTTTCTTTTTTTGTGTGTCATCACTGTCCTAGTGGGAGAAGGAAGCCCAGCCTTGCTCCTGGAGAGCTGCTGCTGGATTTGAACCGTCAAGCCTATGGGCCGCAGTCCCGCACACAACCACTATGCCAGCAGGGCTCAGCTTTTGGTCTTTTTCTTGATTTTTTGGGAGGCCCAATATATATTAGTCTTTTGAATTCCTTATCAGGAAGTTCTATGTCTAGTATCCTGGTAGGCCTAGTAGGTTTTCAATTTGATCACTTTCTGGGGTCAGCTATCTTATTTCTTTATGTGATTTGATATTGTTTATCAAGGTATTGAGACATTAAGGTATTTTTTTGCTAACTTACCCAGTATATGCTTGTTAGCGCTTTCGTAATGGTTCGTTCTGTTCTGTCATAACCAAATGGGCTGGGCATGTGCATACTGCTCTCATCACCACGCTGGAGATCTTCCAACCGGTCTCCTCGCAGAGAGTATGGTTCACTGGTTTGGCAGGCAGCTGAGGAGGTAGCTGGTGCAGCTGGTGAGGTGATGTGCTTGTCCTGCTGGTCATCTGGGGATGTGTGCAGGAAGTGTTCTCATTGGTTGCTGGGTTGGGTATATGCACAGCCACATTTGCTGGGGGGGTCAAGGCAAGGTTGACTGATGCTCGTACAGGAACTCTGTCCAATGGTCCTAGGTAGGCAGGGCAGTCCAGAGGTGATTCGCATTGGTTGCAAGGTGGGTGTGGTGCAGAGAGCAAAGCAGGTGATATTCCCAGTTCATGAGGAAGGTGTGTCTCTCTTTGATAGTGCTCAGCCTGGGAATATGTGCTGCCAGTCCTGTGGTTCCTGTCCAGGCAGCTGGCAGGGGTAGTCTGCATACTCTTGGTGTGGGTGACCAGGCACAGGGGTGTGTGCCTCTGGTTCGCAGACTCAAAGTGTAGTAAGTAGATTGGTGGAGCAGTGGGTGCTACAGGGTGAGTGCCTGGTGTGGGTGGCTGGGTGTGGGTGTCAGGGACTGCAGGTCTAGCTAGCCAAGCAGAAGAAGGCTTGCCACTGGTCTCTGGGCCCCCAGCACCACAGTCAGGAAGAGAAGTCGATGACTCCAGTATGCAAGACCCTGCTCTGGTGGCCGGGCTTAGGAACTGGCGCTGACGGTGTGGGGTTTCAGGCGTGGGCCAGTGGGCAGAAGAGGGGAAGGTACTCTTCCACAGGCTTCTAGAGTGTGTGGCTTCTAGAAATAGGCACCCATGAAGCCCCATGTGGTTGATTGGGCAGAAGAGGGCACGCTGCCGTGCCACCAAGCCCTGGCACAGATGGGTAGGCAGAGCAGTGTGGGCACCACCCTCCTGTGGGACTCGAGTGTGGACGGCTGAGCTAAGGGTGAATTGATCTATGGGATCACACCAGGGTCCCGTAGAAAAGCTTTATGAAACAAAAAGATCAAAATGTAGAGCTATTAATTTTTGATCCATCATTCATCCAGCTCAATATACTTCTGAGGAAGTATTTCCAACTCCCTAACCTTACCCTGAGGGATTCCACCCGCTTCCATCTGCACTGTGTGTAAACAGCAGGGACTCAGACCATGGTCCTTTGAAATGCCCTTTGAGTTTGGGGACTGAAAAGAAGTCAGAGGTAAGACGGGTGTGGCGAGGTGGATGGAATAAGGTTTCCCAGCAAAAAATTTTCTTTGACTCCTTGGAAAAATGAACAGGTCAGTTGTTGCAAATTTCCTTGGTACAAATTGCTTGACCTTTTACTCAGCAACACAGTTTTCAATAAAATGTCCCGATTAAAAAAAAAAAGTCTTGATAAGCCCCATGACCATCCTGTGTTCCTCAAGAAAATCTATCAAGATCTGGCGTCCCCCCAAATAGTCACCATAACCTTTTGAGCTGACTTCTCAGCCTTCAATAGAACTGGACAAGTAGATCCCGGCAGAAAGCCACTGCTTTGATTGGACTTTGATTCAAGGGCATGCTACAGAGCGAAGACAAGTATTCCCGAGAGAACTTGTCTGCAGTCACCAGCTGACCACAGAGATATATTTAAAAGCATTTTGCTTGGAATAGACTTATGCACAGATGTGGAGCCCTAGCAGCAATGCTTTCTCACTTATTCTCTCTTTAAAAAAATCATTTTATTGGGGGCTCGTACAACTCTTATCACGATCCATCCATCCATCCATTTTGTGAAGCGCATTTGAGCATATATTGTCATCACCATTTCCAAAACATTCTCTTTCTACTTGAGCCCTTGGTATCAGTTCCTCTTCCTCCTCTCCCCCTCCCATGAACCCTTGAAAATTTATAGATTATTATTATTATTTTCATGTCTTTCACTGTTTTGCTTCACCCACTTTTCTGATGTTCGTCCTCTTAGGTGGAGGGCAGTTCTATGTCGATCACTGTGATCAGTTTCCCTTTTCTGCCCCCCACCTTCCCTCCAGCCTCCTGGTATTGCTGCTCTCATTCTCTGTCCTGAGAGGTTTGTCTGATCTGGATTCTCTGTGTTTCCAGCTCTTATCTGTACCAGTGTATATGCTCTGATCTAGCCAGATTTGTAAGGTAGAATAGGGGTCATGAGAATTGGGGAGTGGGTGGAGGGAGCATTAAAGGACCAGAGGAAAGTTGTATACTATATTGATGCTATACTGCACCCTGACTGGTTGGTCTCTTCCTTGTGACCCTTCGGTAATTTGATGTCTCTTTGTCTGCAGATGGGTTTTGGGTCTCCACTCTGCCTTCCCCCCCATTCACATCGATATGATATTTTGTTCTGGGTTTTTGATGCCTGATACCTGATCCCATCTATACCTCATGATCACACAGGGTGGTGTGCTACTTCCAAGTGGACTTGGTTGCTTCTCAGCTAGATGGCCACTTATCTATCTTCAAGTCTTTAGGACACTAGCCACTATATTTTTTGCTAGTTGGGCACCACATCAGCTTTCGTCACCACTTTTGTTTATGCACACATTTGCCTTCAGTTTTCATGGTGGGAAGGTGAGCATCACGAAATGCCAGTTTAATAGAACAAAGTGTTCTTGCATTGAGGGAGGCCCGATGTCAGACTTACTCTTATAGACAATGTAATTCACACTTGGCTTCTGTTTAATGGCCACTCCAGTTTGTTGGGATTGCTGTGTGAAATGTTCCTTATCGCTGAATCCCTTCACTTTCCTATGAGGTAGTGACAGTTACAGACCGTGAGACTTGGAGTTGATCAGCAATGTGCACCTGGGCACAAATACTAAGTGGTTGAGGAAAGGTATGGATCCAAATATTATCTCCTCAAGTTCAAAAACTTGTCTGAAGGTTTCAGGAAACCACAAGTTGGTACACTGCCCAGAATACTGTCTCACACACCAAAAAGCAAAAGCCACCACCTCCACCATCACCATCAGTGGCCCCACCCCCACAACAGCACCAATTCACTTTCATTGAGTCAATTAGGAGTCATGGCAACCAGATAGGTCAGGGTATCACCCACAGGCTCTGTGGGTTTCCAAGACTCGTTCTTTATGGGAGTAGAAGCTTCATCTTTCTCCTGCTAGAGGTTTCACCCACTGACCTTGATGTTAGCAGCCCGGAATACATCAACTAGCTTCTACAGCCCCTATAGGAGAAGACTGTCAAAAAACCAAACAACCAAGCTCGCTGCCATACAATCAACGCTGACTCACCGTAAAACCGTAGGACAGGACAGAACGGCCGCTGTGGGTTTCTCATTGCCGTCACGGCGACTCCCTGTGGGTTTCCTAGACCGTGGCTGTTTGTGGGAGTAGAATGCCCACTCTCTGTCAGCAGAGGCGCCTGTGGTTTCGAACTGCAGACCATGGCGATCACAGCCCAAGGGGCAGCCACTGCCTCTTTATGGAGTAGAAAGCCCATCTTTCTCTCTCCGGGTGGCTTAGAACTGCTGACCTTTCAGTTTTGAATCAGACATGTAACCACGACAGCGCCAGGGCTTCGTATGTTTGCACACGGCACTGGTGAGTTCCAAATCAAAGATAGGATGGCCCTGGTGTTTTGGATTGATAGCTTAAAAATATTTTATTTTATTTTGTTGTTGAGAATATGCATAGTAAAAAACACACCACACACAGTTCTATATGCACAAGTTTTGGGATAAATCTGCTGCAGAAGATCTCCTTAAAATATTAAAAATCAACGTCGTCACCTTGGAGGCCATGAGTTGGAATGGACAGGCTGGCTGCTATCACCAACAGCCTGGTGGTGGCAGCCGCAAATAAAATGTTGCACCACCCTTTATGGCCACGAGGGGTCAGGCTGAAGCAGAATGTCCGCTGCCTAAATATTCCACGTGCGGGACATTTCCATGTCTGATGACTGTGTGCAGTGAGCTTTTCCTGAATTCAGAATATGCGGTCTGGATCAATTCAAGCATCTATCATATTACGAACCCACAGTCCGAAATATTATTCCTCTCACTTCTGCTTTAAACCTTTAAACTTAAAGACAAATTCTCCTTTTTCCAAATAGGAGCTATTCCAGAAGCTCAGAGATTAACATCCAGAATTTAGATGTAAACTTTTGAATCTTTTATTATAATAAACGTTTATAATCTCATAACAAAAGTTAAAAGCATACACGGAAGAACCCAGAAGTGTTGAGGAAATGGTAAAGATTTTATTTTATTTATTTAAATCATTTTATTGGGAGCTCATTCAACTCATCACAATCCATAGATGCACCCATTGTATGCAAAGCACATTTGTACATCTGTTTCCATTAACATTCTCAAAACATTTACTTTCTACGTAAGCCTTTGGTATTAGCTCCTCATATTTCCGCTCCCATCCCTCATAAACCCTTGATAATTTATAAATCATTATTATTTTGTCATATCATACACTGCCCAATGTTTCCCTTCACCCACTTCCCTGTTGTCCATACCCCAGGGAGGAGATTATATGGAGATCCTTGTAATCGATTGCTGGTAAAGAAGATTTTATTAGTATTATTACTTTAAACTATGGTTCCTGGAGAGACCCTGCAAACAGCACAGTTTTCTCCTTTTTCAGAGTTTTTTCAGATGTCCAAAGGTTTAGCCAAAATTGGTGTTACTGCTCCATTTCTAGCCGAGCTACAGTTCTTTTCTCGGTCTTGATTCGCTGTGACTTTGTCTTCTGTAACAGGTGTTATTGTCTCAATGGAAATAAAGCAATGCTTACTTCCATTTTTTAAAAAAGATTAAGTAATGAATCATTTTGGTCCAAATGGATCTGACCTCAATGGAAGTGATTTTTCTCATA
This sequence comes from Nesogale talazaci, assembly GCA_004026705.1. Taxonomy (NCBI): domain Eukaryota; kingdom Metazoa; phylum Chordata; class Mammalia; order Afrosoricida; family Tenrecidae; genus Nesogale; species Nesogale talazaci. Next base: position 122,540 of record PVJH01003090.1, on the reverse strand, counting down.
TGGTTCTGTTGCTTCTTTGAATTTCTCTTCCTCAGGCTGCGTCTGGTTCCAGTGATGGCATATCCAGAAGAGACATGCTAGCTTGTATGCTGGGGATCAGTCTCACCTGGCTTTGATCATCCTACGCTCAAGTCACGGAGCGGGTTCCTCTCCCAGCCCTGGACCTTTCTTCCTCTGCAGCTCTTCTCTTCTATTTTGGGAGTGGCCCTGAGGTCACCATCAAGGCTAATCAGCTCCGCTTTTTCATTCATGCAAATGCTTTGTAGGAGTTCATTAATCAAAATTCAAGAGACGCGATAGAGAACTCATAGTACTAACTGGAGTGTAACACAGTTGCTGAATACAGGATGGATACATGCAAATTAGTGGCATGCTGTATGCCCTCCATAGCCATTACCTGATAGGATAGAAAAGATACAGTGTTTACAACCACATCAAGAGCTTATTATATACATCAGGACAAGTCTTAAAAAATGTATGTAGGTTTTCATGGAACAAACATACAAAACAGGATTGTAGAACATAGCCATATCCTTGACAGAAAGAGGAAAGACCTGGGGATGGCTTCCATTAGATGAGAATCTAGGAAGCCCTATGGAGACAGCACTGCTCTCTCATTTCAGGCCATTCTGAGTCAGACTCCACTCACTGGGGACCGCAATAGCATGCCGTGGTTGCTGTGGATGGAGCACTCCATTCTTTAAAAGTGTTTCCCAAGGGAATCTATAAGTCAAATGAAATCCCAATAATGTTTTAAAAGATATGACATGCTCATGGATTTACACATATTTTATATCACTCTTCCTTTTTCTATCTTTTTTTTTTTACATTTGGATTGATAGGATCATTTTTATTTTTGGAAATATTATCCTGGTGGCTATAACATAACTTTTGATAACTGGCTATGGCGGATTGACTCATTGGCTCATTTTCCCCTCCTCCTCGCTCTCTCATATAACGAAGTTTATATTTCTCCCACAAAGATGGAGTATGTCTCACCACCCCCTGACTTGATCCTCGACCATGGAATTTCTTTTGGTTCATGACATTGTAGCAGATGTGAAGGGGACAGGGACTGGACACCTGCTTGAGTACTGCAGCTTGTGAGTTTTGGAGTCTTGTGCTTCTGCCATGGCAGGAGGAGGACAGGCTCTACCTGGTCTGCTCCTTGGAGAAGGGAAAGGAGAAACTTACTGAGCTGCCTCAACTGGTCTGCAAACCTTTCGCAGTGACAGACGTTGGATGTTGTGCAACATTGCATTTTTTTTGGGAGGGGGGCATCACTGCCCTCAGGTGGTGGGAGTAGGAGGCCCAGCCTTTGCTCCGTGGAGCTGGAATTGAACCTCCATCCCAGTGGGCCGCAGTCCCGCGCACAACCACTACGCCACTGGGGCTCAGCCCGCAACATTGCATTTTTAAGGTTGTTTTTTTTCCCACAGTTAATTATTTATGTAAGTATCATCTTATTGAGTGATAGCTACTGATTTCCAAACAGGCATTGATAAAAGTTGCCTCAGATTACCATGTCTTCTCCAAATAGTACTTTATGTTTAAAGTAAAATCATTTAAACCATGCCCTAGGACAGTGGAAGACAAACTGCGACTCATGAGCCATATGCAGTATTTTCAGTGTGAACGTGCAGCTCCGAAGTAACACTGAAAGCATTTGAAGATTATTACTTCAGATCGTACTGACTTCATTTGTTTGGAAAAAACATATTTAAGACTCTTGAGTGATTTTAAAGTTGTTAGGAGGGATAAGAGTTTGCCAACCTCTGCTCTAGGACATTAAGGACTTTATAAGAATGAAGATTGATTTGTTTATGGTTTTTCTCTGATGAATAACTTGAAAAACCTCTTTGCCTGTTTTGGGCAATATATAAAAATTCCATCATTTGCATCTATATTATACTTATGCCTTATTTCTTGATCCCAAAACAGCAGACATGATTTTTCACTTCATACAATTTTTTTCTGCCTTTTTCTTCACTTTATAAGTTTCTTTTACTTAATAAGATTTTTAGCATCTCAGTTATCCCTTTAATCCTTTACCCTTCTTTGACTTTTCAATTTTTGTCATCTGTAAATTTTAACATTTGTAAAGAACATTATTATTTATATCGCTTCTATAAACACACTGTACAAAAGGTGCCATCAATTGGAAGATACGTTATCTATTTTTTGTACCCAAGATATATAATAATATCTGTATACCTACAAAGAAGACCAATTAACACAACTAATATTCAATTTTTTTCCAGAATCAGTAATGCTAATTATGATGAAGTTGAATAATTCTACCAAATTCATCAATCTGAAATTGATTAGACATGTAATCAAGATTCATTGATAATTACTGTGGGAATAGATCATCAATTATTCAAATACAAATTTCAGTTGAAGCTGAAGAAAAAGAGCAGAATTCCACCAGAGTTAAAATATGACCTTGAGTAAATAACCCACCTAAATTTAGAGATCATCTTAAGAACATATTTGGCACATTGAACACTCAGATTGAGTCTTACATGAGCTGTAGAATGACATCACGAAGCTGAACCCTGGTAGCTCAGTGGTTATGTGCACGACTGTGACTCACAGGATTGGCGGTTCAAATCCAACAGCAGCTCTCCAGGAGCAAGGCTGGGCTTCCTACTCCCACCAGGGCAGTGATGCGAGAGAAAAAAAATGACAGCACAAATAGTATCCTTGAAGAAAGCAAAAGACTATTAAAAAGACAGGAAAGAAAAGATCAAAGTGGATGTCAGAAGAGACTGTAACTTTCTCTTGAATGATAAAATGAATGGAAGACATGATGAGCTAATGTTTTAGAGTTAAAATGTTAGCAAAGGACCATCGAGTGCTGGAAGAACAAACAAGTCTATCTTGGAAGAGGTATAACCAGCATGCTTCTTAGAAGCAAGAGTGGTGAGACTTGGTGTCACATATTCTGAACATGTTATCAGGAGAGACCAGTTGCTGGGAGAAGGGCATCATGCTCGGCAAAGATGAGAGTCAGTGAAAATAAGCAAGGGCATCAGCAAGCTAGAATGGCACAGTGACTGCAGCAAGGGGCTTGACCATAACAATTGTGAGGCTGGTGCACGGCTGGAAGCGTAACGTTCTGTTGTGTACAAGTCTGCTATGAGATGAAGCCATCCTGTCCACAGGAACAACATTCAGGAAAGAAAATATGTTCTGGGCTATCACTATCTGGACTATCCATAAAATGCATCAGAAATGTGAAAGGTAATGAGCTTTAGAAATGATGAAGCGTGATCATTGAAACTTTTATTTTTTTTGATCAGTAGGTTGATTTTAAAAGTTATCAATCAAATAGCCAAGTGGACTCTAACCTGAGGTGCTGTTAGGAGTTGTTGAGTTGGTTTTTACTCAGAGTGACCTTCTGCTGTTAGCTGTCTTTGGGTTGGCTTGGACTCATAGTGACCTTGTGCACAACAGAACGGAACACTGCGCAATCCTGTGCCATCCTGACATTGTGTCCATGCATGAGTCCATTGATGCAGCTACTTGGACACTCCATCTTGTTGAGGGCCTTTTTTTTTTTCTTTGCTGCCTTCCCGCTATTTTATCAAAATGGTGTCCTTCTCCACGGACTGGTCTCTCCTGACAACATGTCCAAAGTGTGTAAGAAGAAGTCTCAGCATCCTTGCCTCTAAGGAGCACGCTGGCATTACTTCCAGTATGGATGGTTGTTCTTCTTAGCGGTTCATATTTTCAATATTCTTTCAATATTCTTCTCCAGAACCACATTCCTTTCTTTCTTTGTTTGTTTTTTAGCACCACATTTCAAATGCTTCAATCCAACTCCGGTCTTCCTTATCCCAATTTTCACATGCATTTGACGCATCGGATGCATAACTTACTCAAAGAAACATCCCGGCCCTTCAACACTCTGAAGAGGTCTCGTGCAGCAGACTTACGTGATGCAGAGGGTCTTTTCATCTCTTGACTACTGTTCCCATGAGCATTGATTGTGGATCCAAGGAAGACGAAATCCTCTACAACTTCTACTTTCTCTCCTTACCACTTTGTTACTTATCGGTCCGGTTGTGAAGATTTTGGCCTTTCTCATGTTGAGTTGCAATCCATACTGAAGGTTGCAACCCTTCATCGCCACCAGTAAGTGCTTCAATTCCTCCTCACTTTCAGCAAGCAAAGTTGTGACATTGGCATGTCAGGTTGTTAATGAGCCTACCTCCCATGCTCATGCCTCCCTCTTCTTCATAGAATCCAGCCTCTCGCATGATTTGCTCAACACATAGATTGGACAAGTTTGGTGAGAGGATGCAACGCTGAGGCGCACTTCCCCTGATTTTGAACAGTGAAGTAGTCCCTTGTTCTGTTGGCATGTCTGGTACTTGATCTAGGTACAAGTGTCACGTGAGCACAATGAAGCCTTCTAGCATTCCCCTTCTTCCCAAGGATATCCGTGGCACAGTCCAATGCCTTCAGAGAGTCAATGAAACACAAGTAGACATCTTTCTGATATTCTCTGCTTTGAGTCAAGATCCATCTGACATCTGCAATGGTAAGATTTCCTTCTATAGGTTGAGCAGTCTGTTGGGTCACCTTTCTTTGAAATGGGTATAAATAAGGAGCTCTTCAAGTCAGTTCATGGGATAGTTTTCCAAATTTCCTGCTATAGACTAGTGATTTCTATTAGGGCTTCTTCAGCTTTCCGAAGTCTCTCACTGTGTACTCTGTCAGTTCCGAGAGCCTTGCTAACTTATGCATGGCAAAACAAAACATGCCCAGGCCTGTGGCAACCTAGGGACCGTTGCTGTGTTTGAACTTGTTGTTGTAGCTACTATGCCCATTTGTGTAAAGGAGCTTCTTCCTCTTTTCACTAAACACGGTGTCCTTCTCCAGGCCAACGTGACTCATTGTACATAATGCTTTCTTTGGCAGATCAAAAGATTTTGTACACTCCCTTTATTACTTAGCTGGCTTCTTTCACTGAATCTTAAGATGATTTTAATTTTGTTGCACTATTTTCTTTATCACAGTTTCATTTTTCTTCCCAGTGCCCCATCATGATATTTAGTAAGATTGTTATTTCCACCTTGAGACCCTACTCCTAGAATTATTCTTTTTACATGAAGTTCTCTCTCCCATGCTTGCTGGGGTAACATATTTTTTCCTGACTTTTATGTCTTCTCTTTTTCTTGGTCTATTTCAATATTTCTAATTAGGTCCTCCTCAACTAACTTCCTAAAAAGAGTTTGTGGAACAATTTTCTGAGCAATTTATTTCTGAAAATTGCATTATTCTGTGCTCATTCTTGTTAATATTTTGACAAAACATAGAATTCTAACAATAATTTCTGAACTCTCCCTTTGACAATTGAAGAAAAAGCCTATCATTATTATTCTTTTTTACTGTCATTATTACTTTTTGTCTTTCAGGAGGTTGAAAAAGATTCTGAGGGCATACGCTGGTGTTCTGTGCAGTGTTCTATCAAAATAGTTCTCAACCTCACCGATGAATATAAGGAGACAGTCATTTCATACATGATATTTCTGGAATGTCATAAAATTTAAATATGTACCAATCAAACAAGAAAATATAGAATGTTGTATATATCCTAAATCAGCTGTGAATAGGGTACTGATTTCCCCAAAGCCATTTCCACCAATCTAGGACAAAGGAATGGAGATAGAAATGGTTTATCTACTGACATGTTGATCCCTTTGAGAAGCTGTGACTTATCCTCTCGCATTTGGACTTTGCTGGTGTGCAGACAGGCATGACTTCACTGCGGAACATGGCAATGGTTGGTTAAAGTGTCCGTTGAGACTGCCGCTGGCTACCATGGGCTCTTCCTGACAGTGAGTCAATGGATGAAAAAGGAGTTATTGTTCTGGCTGGATTGATGGAATGATACTGATTGTTAAGGAGTTGCCGCTGCACAATGGCAATAAGGAGTGTTTCTGGAATGCAGAAGATTTTCTGAGATATCTTATCGTACTCTCAGGCCCAGGGATTAATTAAAGCCAATAGAAAGTTACTGTACAATACCAGGAGGCCTGGATGACCCAGACCCCTTGGGAATGAAGGCTTGGGTCACCCTACAAAACAATGGACCACGACCGACCTAGGTGCTTGCTGAAGGCAGAGAAACTAATGAATGGGTAATGAAATGTGCAAGCAGAAACAGACTATAGGTCTTGCTTTCATTCTTCTTTAGGTTCTGATGTGAATGCATTTGTGTATATGTTAACCATTTCCCTTCCATCTTCTTCTGGTCACTCTACAATATAGTATCCCATGTCCTAGAAGCAGTTAACATTGCACTTGAGTATTTAACTTACAGGACATCAAAAGGAGAACAGGATTGAGCAAAAGGAGGTGCAAATAACAAAGAAAGATGGATACGGGACTTTGTATCCTCTTGGAGTGAGGGCGAGGTGTTTTGGTTGTATAAGAATAGTTGTACAATGTTAGGGGAGAGCCTGGATTTGGGATAGTCCTTATTTGGGAAGTAGATATGTGTGAAAAGAGAATATGTAGGTGCCAAGTTAGCGAAGAGTGGTTCGTGATGCCTCGGTACTGAACCATTTTAGAGAAACTGTAAGTACAACGTTCAGAATTCTCTTCCTTGTCTGAGCTGGCATTGGCCAGAGGAAACCTTCTGCATGGGATTGGGAAGCCTGAAGTGAAGCAGTTTCTGGGTTTTTCACTCTCTGAGTTTCGTGCAGGAGGCTAGGCAGGAATACAGTGCATGCATGGTGTCTCTCAACGACTCACTTACTTTGTGAGAATGGGACAGTTTTAAAGCATAGCTCCTTCGATTTTCAGAAAATCTCCTCCTTTAGCTTTATTTGGGCCAAGGGCATAAGTAAATAGCTATAGTGGTGCTGGACAATAAGCATTGGGTTCCTATCAGAAAGGCTGGTGGTTCAAACCCAAGAGTTGCTACAGGGGAGAAGGATGAGGTTGTGTACTCCAGGAAAGATTTACAGTGTAGGGAACTCATTGGGGCTTCTGTGAGTCTGAATGGATTTAGTGGCAGTGAGCAGTGTACATAGCTCCTTTAAAAAATCATTTTATTGCGGACTCCTACAACATTCCATTGTATCAACCATATTAAATTTTTAAACATTTGCTTTCTATTCAAGGTCTTGGTATCAGCTCCCCTTTCCTTTTTCCTCTCCCCCTTCTTACCTTTGTGACCCCTTGATAAGTTATAAGCAATTATTGTTTTTATATCTTACACCAACTGCTGTTTCCCTTCACCCACTCTGTTGTTCATCCCCCTGAAGAGGGGAGGGGTTATGGGTGGATCATTGCAATAGGCTCCTCCTTTGTATGTAACTCTTGGTGAAGTGTGTCAACTCCTTCTGCAGGTTACCCAGTGTGGCAGTCACCTAATCTGGTGTCAATTTGAGAATTAAGAGTGTAGGGGTGGAGTGTAGCCTGTCAACATCAAGAGAGCCAATGAGACCTTGGCATGGGCGTGGCCTTCTGAGAATTCTGGGAAATGTGGTCATTCCTTCTTGGAGGTGAAGACACTGTTTCTACTGAGAACACTCATTGCTTGAGAGACTCAATTGAAAAGACTGGCTCCCTTTGAGATATTCCTGAGGAGAAGTCACATGGACCTACCCTGATGCCAGATACCTGAACCTATAGAAACCCTGTGGAGACCCCTGCCAGTGCTGTGATGTTTTCAATGTCACTGAATCCAAAGGCATTCTACCCACCTGGCTTGCGATTGTCCTGAATTCAGTGTCACCGCATGTGTTTCATGAGTCTGAAGAAGATTTCATGGACTGGAATTGGGCAAATGGGCTAATATCAGACTTAAGACCTTTAACTGGACTGGGTTGGCATGCTTTCTCAATGTTAAACTCCTCTTGTGTATAAACCTCTCCCTTATATAATATGCATGTCTATGAATTTGTTTCTTTTGTCTACCCAGACTAACACACCCAGGATGTGGGAGATGGTGAGAAAGACATGGGCTTCAGTGGTCCTTGTGATTTCTAGGTATCCCTAGTATTTTCTTATTTTTTAAATTTTTTTGGGGGGCATCACTGCTCTCCGGTGGTGGGAGTAGGAGGCCCAGCCCCACTGCTGGAATTGAACCTCCGTCCCAGTGTGCCGCAGCTCCATGCACAACCACTACGCCACCGGGGCTCAGCCCAGTATTTTCTTATTTTTAACTGCTTAAAAAACATTTTTTTCTTACTCCTACTTGGTCTGATTTATAACAGGCTCTACACTGGAAAGTACAGAGGCATTGGCCTGAATGGACAGGTCTATCAATTGCCACAGTGCATAAGAAAAGTTATCTTATGTACAGTGTCTTAGTTTTCTAATGAACACCTCTCTAAAGAGAGCTCAGGAAGGGTATGGGGATGGAATGGGTTTTTTTTAATCAAGCACCATTCAGGTTTTTTTTTTTTTTTACATCACTGCCCTCTGGTGGGAGTGGGAGGCTCAGCCTTGCTCCTGGAGGGCTGCTGCTGGACTTGAACTGCCAACTCAATGTGCTGCAGTCCTGCACTCAACCACTACGCCACCGGGGCTCAGCCCACATCACTCAGTTTTAATGAGAGATATACATGATCTTTTTTTTCTTTTGATATTTAAATTTTTGAACTTTACTCAAAGACTTTGTAAAATGCCTCAGATTCTATTTTCTAAAACAACACTATTATTGGTCTTCTTAAAGGAAAAGTAACCATATTTGTGGTGAAGTGAAATTGCTTAATATAGTTCTTCTGTCCATTATCTACTCTTAAAAGAGCGATGGTCTCAGAAACCCACATAGGGAGTTCTACCCTGTCCTCTTGAGCTGCTATGTGTTGGAATTGGCTCAATGGAAGTGAGTATGAATTGATCCATAATCTTTGTAACTTCCCTCATGTGCTTTTGGCTCAAGCACCTATTCAGGCAAATGGGTGGAAGCATGTAAGTAAGGTGTAGAGGACTCTGCCTGACTCCTGGATGGGTCAGTTTGGCCATTCTGCTAGGAATAACAGTGAACCATCTCAGAAGCAGGAACAGAGAGAATCCCATGACCATGAAGAAAGAAGAGCCACCAGAGGAATCAGGCGAGATCTTTGGCTGCAGGTAGCGGAGGCAGTAGAAGCTGCAGCACTGAGACCATAAGACAGAACAGAGGAGCTGTGTACTGGAACTGTGAGGCAGAGTTTTGGGCAGGCTTGGAATCAGGGAAGCAGAAGCCAAAGAAAACAAGAGACTATGTGGGTGAGAGCTGGAGGATCGGAGAGACATGCTATGGTAGTTACATAATCTGGTGTCGATTTGAGAGGATTCTGAGTGAAGGGGTGGGGTCTGGCCTGTCAATCAAGATATAACCAATGAGGTCTCTGTGTGGGTATGCCCTTCCGCTGAGAATTCTCGGAATTCCTGGATTTCCTCCGTGGAGGCGGGAGACAGACTCTTTCTCTCTCTGCTCACTTCCTTGGAGAATCTCAACTGGCAAGACACAAGACACTATTCCCATACCCTAGGACCTGGAGAAGCCACGTGGAACCCCCTGCCAACGTTGAGATACTTACATCATTGGATCCGAAGACTTTCTACTCACTGGCTTCTGGTATTCGGTGTCTGGTATTTATGAGTCTGAAGGGGGCTTCATATATTAATATCAGACATGTGGACTAATATCAGACCTATGGGCTTGGACTGTACTGGATGGGAGGCTTTCTTAATGTACACCGATCCTTTATATAAAGCTCTCTCTTATACACATTTGCGTTTCTATGGATTTGTTTATCTAGTCCACCCAGACTAACACACATGTCAACTAGCATGGCTGAGAATAGGTGCTTCAGACAAAACATCAGTATCCTTACCATTTCATCAGAAACGCGGGTTTATCAGAAAAGCAGGATTCTGTACATGATACAGCCCTTCTTATGCACCTATGGGGGTTGATAGGTTTGTTCACCCAGGACACCGCCTCTGTACCTTCTCCAAGTGCGGAGTCTAGTCTGCTGGCTTCTTTCATAAAACTCCTTAATTGTTGAGTGTTGTCTTTGAGTTCTATGTGGCCATTGCAATGGATGATCAAGCCAACAGAGAAGTTGGGTGCCGTGGGAAGGCCAATTGGAGTTTAAGCAGGTGTGGCAGTCCTGTACTCGTGTGTCAATTTCATGATTGGGAGTGCAGGGGCGGAGTCTAGCCTGTCAATCTGGAGATAGCCAATGAGGCCTCTGTGTGGACATGGCTTTCTCCTGAGAATTCTAGGAAGTCTTGAGATATTTTCCTCATGGAGATCTCCCTAGTTGTTGAGAGACATTCCAAATGACAGCATGAGATGACAGCATGCTTATCAATCCCGATTCCTGGAAACTGAAGGAGCCAGAGAAGAAGCCACATGGGCTTGCGCTGATGGAACCAGACCTCTGGGGCTGGAGAAGCCACAGAGAGACCCCTGTCAGTGCTGAGATGCTTCTACCATCAATGGATATTGCTGATGGACCCTGAGCCCTGGAAATGAGGAGCCATGGGGAGACCCCTGCTAGTGCTGGGATGCTTCTACCCCAGTTGCACCCAGACTCTGCACCCACTGGCCTGTGATTGTCCAGGTGTTATTGCATGTGCTTTGTAAGTTGGAAGGAGACTGTATAGACTGGTATCGGCCATATGGACTAATAGCGAACTTATGACCTTGTACTGGACTGGACTGGGATGCTTTCTCAATGTTCCATTCCTCTTGTATATAAACCTTTCCCTTATATCCATATGCGTGTTTATGAATTTGTTTCTCTAGTCTACCTGGACTAACACAGCAGGATAAAGGAAAGTTGTTGGAGGGTGGAGGTGTAGTTGACTCGGCCTCATAGAAATCATCCTTGGGCAGATGTCAAGTTGGATTTTCCTTCACTTTGTGTAGTCAGAGGAGGTCAGCTATGGCCCCACACCATTTCCTTACTATTCATGGTAGAAAACTTGGTAACTCAACGTAGGCAATCAATAGGATACTGTTTGGATGGAGGTCCTTCAAGTCTCCCTTCAGTGCCTATATCTATATATGCACATAAATCGGCTTCCTTTTTACAAAACAAAATCACATTTAATTTGTTTTACCAAACAGACTTTGCCCCCTCTAATAGTATAATATGGTTATTTGTCTGCAGTAATATATTAGTCTCCAATATAACTACATAATATTGAATAAACATATTATTCTATTGCTGGATATGCCATAATTTATTTAACACAATCTATCTCCTATTAGAAATATATTTTTATTTTTTAACAATATTTTCTTTTTTTTAGCATCACTGCCCTCTGGTGGTGGGAGTGAGAGGCCCAGCCTTGCTCCTGGAGAACTGTTGTTGGATTTGAACCTCCAACCCAGTGAGCCATAGTCCCGTGCACAACCACTACGCCACCGGGGCTCAGCCCTCTCTTATTAGATATTAAGGTTGTTTTAAATTGCCCTTATTTTAAAAAATTCTGACATGAACAATTTTTTAATGAACTCTTTCAACAAATTTTACTGAGTCTCTACTTTGCGTCTGGCACGTAATAGTTACCAAACCAAAGCAAACTCACTGCCATTCTGTCAATGCCAACCTCTACCCTATAGGACAGGGTAAATTAAAACTGTCACTGTGCCTTCTGAGACTATATATTTTTCAAACTATTTTATTGGGAGCTAATCATGACATCATACTCTTCCATAGTTCAGTCTTATCAGCAGTGTTACACAATCAATTTCAAGTGATTTCATTGCTTTATGGAAGTAGAAAGCCCTGTCTTTCTCCCATCACAGTTATAAGGTGAGCCTCAGTCTTTCTATAAAGACCTCCCCTTTTCAAGATCATTTTATTGGGCATTCTTACAGCTTTTATAGCAATCCACACATCAATTGTATCAAGCATATTTGTACATATGTTGCCATCATTATTTTCTAAATGTTTATTTTGTATGTGTGGTTTTGGTATCAGCTCTTTCCCCCCTCCCCTTCTCACCCTTGTGACCCCATGAAAACTTATAAATTACTATTTTCATTTCTTACATCAACTGCTGTCTTCCTTCCCCCATGTTTTCTTCCCTCATCCTCTCCCCAACTTCCCTCTATTCTCTTGGTATCGCTACTCCTATTTCTGTTCCCGAGGGGCTTATCTGACTTGGATTCCATGTATCTGAGCTCTTATCTTTACCTGTGTACATGTTTCAGCCTAGACCATAGTGAAAGGCAGGATTGGGGTTATTATAGTAGGGGAGTGGGTGAGGAAGTCTTAATCAGAGGAATATTGTGTTTCATTGGCACTATACTTTGCACTTGATTTATCCTTTCCTTGTAACCCTGTGACAGTCACCTAACCTGGTGTCAGTTTGAGGATTAAGAGTGTAGGGGCAGGGCTGAGCCCCAGTGGCATAGTGGTTGTGCGCGGGACTGCGGCCCACTGGGACGGAGGTTCAATTCCGACTCCCAGGAGCAAAGGCTGGGCCTCCTACTCCCACCACCAGGGCAGTGATGCCTAAAAAAAAAAAAAAAAAAAAAAA
>PVJH01003090.1:0-99945 GCA_004026705.1 Nesogale talazaci | reverse complement strand
TTCCAGTGGAAACAAAGCCCCTGAACATAAAAACCCCTGAACATAAAATCCCCGGATCGCAGGTCAGAATCAGCCCCAGGGTATTTAGAGAAGAAGATTTGATGAGCGCCTCATGCAGGCGGATCTTCCTGTGCGGCTTTCACAGGCAGCTCGCCAGCAGCACCCTGTCTGAACCTGCAGTTACAGGAGAATGACGTCTGTAGGGCGGAGGTTCCCCATTCACACGCCGCTCGTCTCGCCAGTCGTAACTGCAAGCAGGGAGGTGGTGCTTCAGGTAAAGGGCAGAGTGGGATCACCTGTGTTGCTTCCGAGGCTGCTTTCTGGATGTCAGGGCTTGTTGTTACTTAGTGGCTGTATGGCTTGATACTTAGTGGCCACTTGATACTCAGTGGCTGTATGGCTGTGGGCAGTCCTGATCTCCCTACGCTTACATTTTATTATTTAGTGGTTTCTGTCTTATCTAGGTTTACATTTTACCATCTGAAACATAGAGTTTCTGTCTTATCCCATTATATGGTTGCTGTGAGACTTCAATGAGGTAGCATATTTTTAAACGCATAATACATAGGAATTATTCAAGAAAAAAATGGTGGCTATTGTTATTAAAACAGAGTAGTTATAATTCTTTTTTTAAAAAAAATCATTTTATTGGGGGCTCTTACAGCTCTTAGTGCAATCCATCCATCCATCCATTCATCCATCCATCCATCCATTGTGTCAAGCACACTTGTACATATGTTGCCATCATCATTTCAAAACATTTTCTTTAGCAGTAACAATTCTTGTAAAAATTGATTCTGAACCACCTAGTCAGATGATCTTTAACTGGGGACTATCTGAGAGGCACCACATCAGGAGAGGGAGGAAGTTGACTGAAGGAAACAGGAAGGGACTTAAACATTTTTAGTTAAAAATTCTTTAAAAAGTTTTATTGGCATATACTCCACCTATCATACAATTTAATCATTCATTCATATTAAGAAAAGTTATACAATCATAACAAACTATTTCAGAATGTTTTCTTCTTTCCAATTTTAGTATCTGTGCTGCCGAAGCAAGCACATGTTTTCTTCTTTCTTATTCTCATTGTGCCAGCTCCCCATTTCCCTGGAACCTCCCCTGCCATGCCCCTAGGTGATTATGAATCCAGTTTCTGTCTCGACTGGCTTACCTACCCTGTATTTTATTTACAGAAAGTTGTTCAAAGCACACACAGGAAGCAAGCAAGCAAGCAAGCAAACAAACCTTCCAACAGCAATGACAAGACAAATAGAAAAACTGAGGTTGAAAAGAAAGGAGAACATATTAAAAAGTGAAACGACTTTAAAATGGGTCAAAAGGAAGATCAAATGATAAGGGTTTACCTTCTAACTGTATCTGGCACAACTGACTTTCTGATGCTGTCTGTCGGAGAGCAACCTGTGCCCATCCCTGGACTATCTGGTCAGAGGGATTCACTGGATTTACTCCATGTGGAGGCTCTCCCACTGGAGCTTGGGCTTCCACTGTCGTCTGGTCTTCTGCGAACCGGGCGTTCAGCATCTAAGCTCTGGTACCATACTCTTCTCTGGATTTCATTCTTTACAACCGTTGGATCGCACGGGCTGGTGTGTTTCTTCCACGTGGAGCTAGTTGAGGCCTCACTTGATGCCTCAAACTACCTGTTTGAAGATAAGCCTTTAAGACCCTAAGTGCTGCTCTTTCTACTAGCCAGACACCGTCTGGTTTCTTTAAGGACAGGAATTAGCATATTAAATAACTGATTTTTATCATGGTACTGGGAAAATATATAGTTACTTAATGTAAGCAGCACTGTGACGTAGGCACTACTGTTTTCATTTTATGGGTGAGGAATCAGGGTATGAGGACACAATTGGTCTGACTTAATTTCAGTAGTAAATGATGAAGCCTGATTCTGTAGTTCAAGTTCATAGACCACAAGATTTTCGACTACCTGGAAGAGAAAGAAATACTCTTTTCTTGTTTGCTTCATTTTGGGATATTGATGGAGTGTCATATCATTCATTTTCTTCTCATGTCATTTTCACATTTGTTGCAGTAGTTTAGTCTAGGATCTAACTTGGAACCAAAGCATGAAGAGATGCCATGCTGTCTGCCTCTTAATTTACACTGTGTGTCATAGGGTGTTAGGACTGGACGGGGCCTCAGAGGAAAGCCCATCCAGTCATCTCATTTTATGGCCCAGGAGGTCCGAGACTTGGTGTGTGACGATTTGTTCAGGCTTAAGTAGATGATTGGTGGCAGAGTTGGAAATGTTGCTGGTCTTTACAATTGCAGTCCAATTCTATTCCCATTATTTTCTGGGGACATGCCCCTCATCTGTGGAGAACTGCACGAAGTCTAGCATGCATCTGCAAAGGCCGGTTCATCTGATAAAGAAGGAAAGGAGGCTAACTAAGCAGTCTCAAAGTGCTTGCGTGCATATTTGTGCAGGTTTCTTATTTCAGCCCAAGGTAGGGTTCCTCTTCATGGACCAGCGGTTCTGTGTCAGTGTGGGCTCAGGGGTGAGAGCCTCGGGGGCCTTTTAAAATTGTAATTCTATTGCAGTGTCTCTCAAACTGTGAATTGGACTCACCCACAAGTGCCTTTTCAAGGTTTCCCATCTAAACTTTATTTGAAGCCATAACCCAAGAGGAAGTTCACTCAATTTAGAATCCTACAGGGACTGTTCTTTTGGGATCTTCACACATTATACAGGACTAAGGAAGGCCCAGCCTGAGAAGGAGTGGCGTGTCCGTGCAAGCCCAGTGATGGATGACTCACAAGCTGAGAGGAGCGCCCCTCTGGGACTTCTGTATTTACATGTAAAGCAATCCGGAGACCCTCAGACTTGGCGTTAATCTTAAGCAGTGGAAAACTGTGTCATGGGGTTTGTTTTTGAAGCCGTGATTTGAAGCGTTTGAAAGGGATATCCCGGTTCTCTCAACTCCAAGATAAACATGTGCTGCTCATTTTCTGACATGGTGAGTCAGTGCCCTGGTGACTCACTAGAGGGCTGTGGTCTAAGTGGGAATCCGATTTTGTAACAACTCGGGAGGCTGTTCAGTCCTTTACATCTGCTGAGCAGACTTCACAATGGTCAAATGAGTTATTTTCCAGTGGCGTTTCTCCCCTTTGAGTCGTTGATGATCTGTGGGTGACGGGTGGGCAGCAGGGGGTGGGGGGAGGTAGGCATTAGAGGAGCCTCTGAACCCCTAGAAAATAGCATCGCATGTTAAAATGTCAGGGAAGTTTTGATTTTTTTTTTTTAATGTAAGAAGTTCAATGTCGCCTGTAAATATGAGGGGGTTTCAAAGTACTTGTGGACAAGTGCTCTTTTAATTCCATTTTCCTTTAATGCTTTGAAGCATCCTCTTAGTCACCTTGTACCTTTTATTCCCAGAGTGTTACAAATGTCCATTCACAAGGGCACCACCACTGCTGACTTCCTGGGCGAGTAGTGGGAATCGTTATGTCACGTGCCAGAGGAAGGAGCTGATGGCTGGGAGTGGCAGTCATAAGCCTGAGAGAGAGCTTGTGTGTTTGCTCTCTGAGAAGATGCTGCACTCTGTTCTGGGCACATGTTTTGGGAGAGGCCCAGGTGTAGACAACCAGCTAGCATTGAAGTGTTAGCCGGGGGGAGAGTGTAAGGTATTCTTTACATCGGCAATATTTGAAATCCTAGGAATGGAGGAGAAACAGCAGAGAAACACACACACACACACAACACACAATACATATAGAAGGAACACGATTGATGACATGCTTGGGAGAAGGAAAATAAACCCATGTAATGGATAGACGACGACCAGTCAGAGACAGGAATAGATTGAGGCTGGTGAAATAGCTTAGAAAGAAGGGAAGGAGGAGTTTCAAGAAGGAAGGTTTTCAAAGTGGCAAGCACCCCAGAAAGTCAGAGAAGGGGAGCAAAGGGAAAAGACTGTGGGTGCCCCTCAAACAGGCATGATTTAAAATCTAAGATTGAAGCAAAAATCCAAGAGAAGTGGGAAGTTAAAAAAAAAAAGGCAGATTACTCCTGGAAGTTTGATGGTTGACAGAAGAGAGATGGGATGGTCTCTTCAAATACGGAGTATCTCTCACCACCATGGAGTTGATTGCAGCTCATAGTGACCCAGTAGGCCAGGGTAGAACTGCCCTGCTGGGTTCCTGAGACTGTAACTCTTTATGGGCCGGAGTAGAAAGCCTCATCTTTCTTCCTTAGAGTGATGGCTTCAAACTGCTGACTTTGTGCCTAGCAGCCCCTGAACTTTGAGGATGCTTAGTCTTGTGCCCAGGACCCAGGAGAGGTAAAAATGCTCGATGCAAAGGGGTAGGAGCAGGAACGCAGGTGGGCAGATTGTCCCTCAAAACCTATAGCTTTTATTTTGATGCAAGAGTGACATAGAGGGCCTGAGCCCCGGTGGCGTAGTGGTTGTGTGCGGGACTGCGGCCCACTGGGATGGAGGTTCAAATCCAGCAGCATCTCTCCAGGAGCAAGACTGGGCCTCCTACTCCCACCAGAGGAAAGTGATGCTCCCCTCCCCCTCAAAAAAAAAAAAGAGTGGCATAGGAAAGGATGGACAAGGAAAGAACTATTTTTTTTTGGTGGGGTGACCTCATGAAATAGAGCAATACCTCTAAACTCACTCCTATCAAGTCAGTGTTGATGCCTAGGGGTCCCTGTGTGTTTTCGAGATGACCTTGACTGCTTTTGCGTCTCTCTCTCTCTCGAGGACTTGCTGGTGGTTTCACCAGCAGGCTGTGAAGCTTGTAGTGCAACCGGCACCCCAGCAGCAGGGTCTCCTAAGGTTTCCTCACTCCACTGAGTCCAGGCAGACTCACAGGTGCCCTGCAGGGTAGAGTGGAACTGCCCTGTGGGTTTCCAAATGCAAACTCTGCACAGGAGTAGAGAGTCCTGTCCTCGTGGGTGGCTGGTGGATGTGTGTTAAGTACAATACCACCAGGGCTCCCTAATTCCCAGGCTGTGATTTTTATGGAACTACCACGTGACTTTCCTCCATGGAGTAGCTGGGGGGTTCAAACCACCGGCCTTTCACTTAGCGGCTGAGTGACTAACCACTGAGCCACTGTCATTGCCTCCAAATCAAACAAACTCACTGCCACCACATTGATTCTCTGTGGAGGAAACCAGCCCCTCGCAGCATCATGGGTTCAGGAAGCGCAATTGTAGGGTTAAAAAAAGATATATACATAAGTATAAAGATCAAAATAGAGTCATCGAGAAGAATAGAGATAGGGGAGAGAGTAAAACAAAGGGGTCAGACACATTTCATGGTGGCACGCTCACCTGAGCTCCTCTTGGTGGTCCACATGGAGGTGGGAGACAAGAGGGTAGGGGAGAGAGATTTATTTCTAACCAAGGCAAGTCCCCTAATTACAGATAAAGATATACGTCCCAGGCAGGGGTTGTGTTATAGGTAATTCAGGAATGGGAGGGGGACGATCTAGGAGTGTACAGGCTATAGGAAGAGGAGGGAATGCATGTGACAAGAAGGGTGGATCCTAGATTCATGATGGCGGCCTAACCTTGATTGCCCTTGAACGGGAGGCTTAATTTAATCTAAGTTTTCAGGGGAAGCAATTCACTGTCCCTAACAGCAGGGTGTGAGCCCCACCTATGGAGAGACAGACAGTAGGGTCTGCTTGTGCTGCATGGCTGGTGTCTTTAGGGAGATAACCTGACAATCATTTACCGTTAGTGTCCTAGGTCTGACATATATATTTGGGGGAGATGAGCTGGGGAACAGTCTTTTTATATCCCGCAATTCTGATGTGCAGCAGTGACCCTATCGGAGAGGGTAGAACTGCCCTCATGGGTTTTCGAGACTGTTAGCTCTTTAAGGGACTAGAAAGCCTTGTTGTTGTTGTTTTTGGCCTCCTTTATCGCCTAGTTTAAATTGCACAGTTCTGGCTATCCCTTTCTTAGACATAGGTAAAGTGTTACAATAGTGGCGCCTTGGAAGGAGAAACCCAAGATTGGAGCTTTACAACGGTGTGCTTTACAACGGACCACTCTGGATTATTAGGAAATATTGGGGTCCAAGGTCTCAGCCTTGTCTTGGAGGTGAGGTAGAGAGCACATGGACACCAGAGAAGAGGAAGGGTGTACATGATGGACAGGAGTGAGCGGAGAGGGCAGAGTTGTTTTATGGCTGCTCTGGTGGTCATTTTCGGTAAGAAATAGAATTAAAAGCCATCACTTCTGGACGGAAGTGACGATCGTGGGGAAGAGTCAATGATAAAGTTTGAGGAGGAGCTGATAACGCAGTCTCGTCCCTCTCCGCTGTCTCTTTTGCATTTTCTTTTTCTTTCTTTTTTCTTTTTTTTTTGGGGGGGAGCATCACTGCCCTCTGGTGGGAGTGGGAGGCCCAGCCTTGCTCCTGGAGAGCTGCCGCTGCATTTGAACCGTCAAGCCAGTGGGCCGCAGTTCCGGTGTGTCTTTTGCATCTACTTCTCTCAGGAAGCCTCCATCACTTGACATCCTTTCATTGCAGGAGTCAGCGTGAAAGGAGCCACCCAGGATTTGTTAGGGAGTAGGAGGGAGTCAGTAATGGGTCCTTAGTTCTGAAGAAATGATTCATCTGAAATGACTTGCAATCTGACATTAGAGTGTTAAAGAGCTTGGAACTGAATGAGCTTTCTTCTGACAGGGCAATGCTAAGAATGCACATTTATGAACGTGTAGCTGCAAAAGTGATTTAGTATCAATAACTTAAATATCACTGACATATTTGCCCAAGTCTTACTCGAAATATAGTTAGGACGGGATACTTGTTTATTTAGAACATTCCAAGTATGTATTAGGGATCAAATGACATCTGGCACAGCAGAGAGAGAGCTGGGTGATACAGAGATATGATGATCACACAATCGATTGTGTCCCTGAGTGAAAGTTTCATTTCTTGTGCCAAGTTGAGTTGATGCTTGGATTGATGCTGCCTGGGGGGCTGTGCTGACAGTTTCAGAATTGAATCTGGGCTATTGGATAAGCTTTGTCCACCGTAAGCTCGGGAAAGGCACAAAAATCTCTTTTGATAGATGAGAGTGAATCACCTCTGGGGTTTGATGTGGTACTCTTAGAAGGTAGTCTTAGAAGGTGTTGATGTACCCTAACGATAAGGGAGAAATGTGGAAGGGTGTATGTGTGTGTGCAATTACTAAGATGAGAGTGGAATGCGTCCCAGAGGAGGGTCAGGGAGATACTGGGAAGTTTTGTTTGGACTACTGTTGTGGAGGGAATAGCGACGAGGCCCAGGGAGTGAGTAAAACAGTCCCCGTGGGCATCGGAGCATGAGCACACTTGTCCCCAAGCAGGGCTGAGGCTTAGGAGTTTTGTGGCTGAGAAATCCAGGACCAAAGAACCTGCTGGCATGTCTGAGAATAGGCACTTTGAACTCCAAACTGTATTCTCAACATTTCTAATCCTGAATTGCAATCTGCTAACTCCCCTAATAAACCCCGTGCATATGATCTGTTAATACTGTGTGTCCCTTGCAATGGATTGGTGAACCCAGCAGAGAAGTCGAGTGATCTTAGATCCCTCAGAATAGGGTGATCTTAGAATAGCATAAAGAGAAGTGGAGGGAAGAGGCATCTGTGACTTCTGCTTCATAAAATTGGGGCTGAGAATGGTAGGAATTGGATTCTCCTTCCCATGTGTGTCAGCCCGAGGATGTCAGATGTGGCCTGCAGGCCATTCTTGAATCAATTCTGTCTCATAGCAAGCCTGTAGGACACAGTGGAACTGCCCTTGTGAATTCCTTAGATTGTAAATTCTTACAGGAGTAGAAAGCCCTGGAATGGCTGGTGGTTTCGAACTGCTGACCTTGTGGCTAGCAGCCCAACTCCAAAAACTATGTGGAAAAATTCCATTGCTATTGATTCCATGTGCCCATGAACATTTTGAAGACTCCTTGTATGTGTAAGCAAAGCAAGCTATAAAATATTTGAAAGCGGGCTGAGCTCCGGTGGCGTAAGTGGTTGAATGCGGGACTGCGACCCGCTGGGCTTGGCGGTTCAAATCCAGCGGCGGCTCTCAGGTAGTGCCCACGACCACCAGAGGCAGTGATGCCCTCCCCCCTAAAATATTTGAAACATTTATTAAGCAAAAGCATCAAAACGTGAAGTGATAGCCTCCCTTACCATCTAGACACTTCTGAAAGTGGAGCTTGCATTTCACTAGCCTTCCCCTGAAGAATTTTGAGCTCTTTGATTTACCCCATGATACTTTTTATATCTTTAAGGGATTCAAATTGTGTTCCCTTTCAATGTTCTCTGAGTTTTAGAAGCAAAGAGAAGTTGGAAGGGGCAAGATCAGCGTTTGGGTGGGGGGGGGGGCGGGTAATGCTTCCCAATGAAATTCTCTTAAGTCAGCACTTGCGACCCTGAAAGACAGAGCCGGTGTATTGTCATGATGGGAAACAAAATTCCTCTTGGCAACTTTCCTGGTCTTTTCCTCACCTGTGCAGTTTCCAATTTTCTTCTTTTTTTGGGGGAGGCCATCACTGCCTCTGGTGGTCGTGGGCGCTACCCAGTGCTGCACCTGAGAGCCGCTGCTGGATTCGAACCGCCAAGCCTGAGGGCCGCAGTCCCGCACTCAACCACTTACGCCACCAGGGCTCAGTCCCTTCCAATTTTCATAGCACCTTTTCATACTGAGCCCCTTTGATCATCTTGCGTCCATCGAGAAAATCTGTCATCAAGATCATCCCTCTGGAATCCCCACAGTCACCATCACCTTCTGAGTTGTCTCTCGGCCTTGAGTGTAAGTGGCCCAGCTGATCTCCCTGTGGAAATCACTTTTGAATTGAACTTTTTCTTATGACACTCTAAGGAGACTAAGACTAGTGTATTCCTGACAGAACTTCTCTGGAGTCACCACTGCTTGCAGACACACGTGTAAATACATTCTGCTTGTAACAAACTTGTGCATGTATGAACGAATTCTAGTGGCAGCACTTTCTGATCTCTCCTAGTATACACAGACATTTAAAATCTTTAAAAAAATGAATTTTCTTTTTTTATATAACGTTTTTATGTCCATGCATCAGTTTTATTTTTGAACCACAAAAAATATGTGAAACGCTTCACGAATTTGCATGTCTTCCTTGCGCAGAGGCCGTGCTAATCTTCTCTGTATTGTCCCAATTTTAGCTTATCTGCTGCTGAAGCGAGCACGATGAGTTGTCTTTTATCTTAAAAATAATTAATTTTCATTTATGGTGTCGAGCATTTGCACAGCAGTTGTTGTTGTTGTATTGGGTGCCATCAAGTCAGTTCCGACCCACCATGACCTTCTTGCCTGGTCCTGTGCCCTCCACTCAGTCTTCTCTGCAGGAGCCTTTTACTGCCGCCACAGGCTCAGCCCCTCTCCTTGAGGGCCGTCTTCTTTCCACTGGCCCGCCACTTCACCAAAATGGTTTCCTTCTCCAGGAACTGGGCTCTCCTGACAAACTATCCAAAGTATATAACACGAAGTCTCACCATCCCTGCTTCTAAGGAGCCCTCTGGCCGTACTTCTTCCAAGATAGATGACTTTGTCCTTTGAGCAGCCCACAGTCTTTTCAACATTCTTTTCCGCACCACCAGGCAAATCCTCGATTCTTCTATGATCTTCCTGATTCAATGGCCACTTTTCACATGAATTGGAGGCAATTGAACAGACCATGGCTTGGGTCAGACACACCTGAATCCTCTAAGTAACACCCTTGCTTTGCTTTGCAACACTCTAAAGAGGACTTGTGCAGCAGATTCACTTTACCCACTTGTCTTTTGATCTCTTTATGGCTGCTTCGGTGAGCACTGATTGCGGATCCAAGCAAGACAAGATCCTTGATGGTTTCAGTCCTTTCTCTCACTTATCATTGTGACTCTTGGTCCAGTTGTGAGATGTGGGTCTTTTTGTTTGTTTGCTTTCTTCGCATTGAGTTGTAATCTGTATTGAATGCCATATTCCTTGATCGTCATCAGTAAGCACTTCAAGTATGCCTTGCTTTCATTTAGCAGGCTGTGTCATCTGCATATTGCAGCCTGCTCATCAGTCTTCCTCCAATCCTCATGGCACCTTCTTATGATCCAGCTTCTCTGATGCTTTGCTCCACAAACGGTTTGAATAAGTATGGTCGGAGGATACCATCCTGATGCACACTTTTCCTGATCTTAAGCAAGCAACATTCATTAGTTTCATTCTAACCACTCCCTCTTGATCCATGTATAAGAGAGCACGGCAAAGTGTTCTGGAATTCCCACTGTTCTCAAGGTTATCCATAGTTTGTTATAATCTTGTGTTAGTCCCGGTAGACTAGAGAAATAAATTTCATAGATACGCATATGGATAGAAGGGTATGATTTATAAACAAGAGGAATAGGACATTAAGAAAGCATCCCAGCCCAGTCCAGTTCAAAGTCATAAGTCTGATATTAGCCCATATGCCTGATATCAGTCTGTAAAGTCTCCTTCCGACTCACAAAGTCACAGTCCAGTGGGTGCAGAGTCCTGGTGCTGGCAGGGGTCTCCCCATGGCTCCTCATTCTAGGACTCAGGGTCCATCAACAGCATCCAGTGGAGGTAGAAGCAACTCAGCACTGGCAGGGATCTCCATGTAGCTTCTCCAGCTTCAGAGGTCTGGTTCCATCAGGGTAAGGCCATGTGGCTTCTCCTCCGGCTCCTTCAGCTCCTTGGATGCTGCCTTCTGGTTTTGTCTGTAGTTCATCTTCTCTGAGACTAACTCCCAACAATTGGGGAGCTAGTTTCTCAACTCCATGAGGGAAATATCACGAGATTTCCCCGAAGTCTCAGGAGAAAGTCATGCCCACACGGAGGCCTCATTGGGTACTCAATGGCTATTTCCAGATTAACAGGCTAGATTCCATGCCTACATCTCAACCATGAAATTATCATAAGCACATGACTGACACCAATCTACACAGTCAAATGCCTTGGCATAATCAGTAAGACACAGGTACACATCTTTCTGGTATTCTCTGCTTCCAGCCAAGATCCATCTGAGAGCAGTGACATCCCTTGCTCCACGTCCTTTTCTGAATCCAGCCTGAACCTCTCGCAGCTTCTTGTCAGTGTAATGCTGCAACTGATCTTCAACAAAATTTTATTTATATGATGTCAATAATATTGTTCTATATTTTGAGCATTCTGTTGAATCAGCTATCTTTGGAATGTGAACACATATGGGTCTCTTTTAGTCAGTTGGCCAGAGGCTATCTTCCAAATTTCCTGGTAGAGATGAGTGAGTGCATCCAGTGCTTCATCAGTTTGTCAAAAGAAGCAGCAGTACTGAAGAAACAAGGTCAAGTAGCCCTGAAAGCATTAGCGAAAAACAAGGCTCCAAGAATTGATACCCAGATACTTCAACATGTCTCTGCCTTAACATTTGGAAGACAGCTGTTTGGCCAACTAGTGGAAGAAATATATAGCAGAACATACACCAGTTCAACAACTTCTCCATGTGCCAGTCAGTAATGACATTCATCCAGCGGTGCTCCCAGGCTTGGGCCCCTTTGTTGAATTCTATCTCCCCCATTAAGATACACTCACTGAGCCCCAAGCTTCCTCCAAAATTGCTATCACTAGTCTAATCTCAGGTTGATGCAGACACATTTTTAAAATAATGCCGTGAGTGCTCAAAGTAGCTGTGGCAGGCACCTAATCTCGTGTCATTTTGAGGATTAAGAGTGTAGGGGTGGAGTCTAGCCTGTCAATCTGGAGATAATCAATGAGACTTCTGTGTGCACGTGGCCTTCTCCCGAGAATCCTGGGAAATCCGGTACTTCTTTCTTGGAGGCAGGAGATGCTTCTCTCTCAGTTAACTCCCTTGGAGATGCTCTACTGACAAGACACAAGGCTGACTCCTTGTGAGACATCCCAAAGAGAAGCCAGATGGACCCACCCTGATGGAACCAGACCTCTGAAGTTGGAAAAGCAACATCAAGACCCCTCCTAGCACTGAGATGCTTACAATGCCACTGGCTCCAAAGATTTTCTGCCGACTGTCCTGTGACTGTGCTGCATTTGACGTCATTGCACGTGCCTTGTGAATCTGAAAAGGACTTTATAGATTGGTATTGGACTTATGGGCTTGGACTGGACTTCTACTTTATATAAAATTCTCTCTTACAGAGTGAGTGAGGGGTCAGCATCCCACACCCACAGGGACAAAGAAAAGAAGGGAGGAAGAAAAACAGAGCTGGTCCAAGCTCCACGCCGACACATGATGCTCAGAGGAATACATCCCTCTGGAGACCCATTGCGCCACAGAAAGGACTGGGCAAACGATTCCTGGGGGCAAGAGAGAGGAGAGGAGATGGGGGGGGGGACAAACAGATGGATGGTTTGGGGGAGCAATAAGTGGTCGGGAATTGATGGAAAGGAGAGTGTGGGAGGTCCTGGTTGGGATTAAGCAAGGACAATGTATCTATGAGAAAACAATGTAATGCCTATGAAGGTGGAACCTGATGGTGGGACAGGAGGGAAATGGAAGGAAATAGAGGAAAGAGCTAGAAGGCAAAGGGCACTTACAGAGGTCTAAACATAGGTATGTCCACACATAGATACAACTATCTATTATAAGTTGGGAATAAATTTAAGAACATATCTATAGACCAAATATTAGGGTAGCAAGTGGGCCTTGGACCCTCACCCTGGTGCTCCCTCAGTGCAAGAACACTTCGTCCTATGAATCTGGCATTCCTCGAGGCTCACTGGCCCAACACGGTCACTGAAGTAAAATGGGTGCACAAACAAATGTGGTGAAGAAAGCTGAAGGTGCCCAGCCATCAAAGGATATATCTGGGGTCTTGAAAGCCTGAAGATAAACAGTAGACCATTGACCTGAGAAGAGACCACAGCCACACAGAAGAAGCACAACAGCCAGCGTGGTCAGATGGTGGTGAAAGTGGTAAAAGGTCTAGGCAATAGACATCAAATGGGGGAGGTGGAAAAACATACATCACTGTGTGCACACATCCCCAAGGTACCCACTCAGAACATGTGGGAGCATGAGCAAGAGTGGTGAAGAAAGCAGATGGTGCCCAGCTATCAAAAGATAGAGCATCCGGGGTCTTAAAGGCTTGAGCACAAACAAGCAGCCAACTAGCTCAGAAGCAACAAAACCCACCATAAAAGAAGATCATTTGCCTGTGCGATCATGAGGTGCTGAAACAATCAGGTATCAAAGAACAAAAATCAAAATCAATGGGCCAATTGACTCCCGATATCGTTGATGACAAATGGATACAGAGGCAAACAGAGTAGCAGAAATGATGGCACCCAGCTACCAAATGATTGCATGCCTGGAGTTTCAAAGACTTGAAGATAATCGAGTCACCATTCAGCGCAGAAACAGCAAAGTCCACATGGAGGAAGCACACCAACATGCATGATCAAGAGGGGCCGAAGGGAGCAGATATCGAGCACCAAAGAACAAAAATCACATCATTACATAGGAGGAGGAGGGCAGGGTAGGGACCTAAGGCCCACTGGTGGGTAATTGGTCGCCCCTTTACAGGGGAGTCACGGGGGAGGAGACAGACCAGTCAAGGGGCAGCCGGGCAGTGATGATGCATACAAGTTTCCTCTAGTTCCTGAGGTCTCCCTACCCCCCAACCATCATGATCCCAACTCTATCTTGCAAATCCAGATGGACTGGAGAAGTCACACTAACATAGAGGGGAGCTGGAGATATGGGGAAAGCAGGATGGATAGGCCCCTTCGGGTCAATGGTTAAATTGGAGATACTGGAAGGGTGGAGAGAAGGTGGGGTAGAGAGATGGAACCAGCTGCAAGGATATATTTGAAGGACGGGCATCAAAGGAGTGGGTTGGGGGAGAGGTTGGGCAGTGTAAGATATGATAGAACAATAACAATGTATAAAGTATTGAGGGTTGGTGGGGAGGAGAGAGCAGGGGAAGAGGGGAAGGGATGGAAAAACCGATACTAGGGGCTTAAGGGAAAAGGCGGACAATTGGAGAACAATAATAGAAGTGAACATGTGAGGGTGCTTGACACAGTATGCTTATTTATATATTGTGAAAAACGATGTATGAGCCCCCAATAAAATGATTTAAAAATTAAAAAAAATTCATTCTTATATGAATATATGTGTCTATGAATTTGTTTTGCTAGTCTACCTGGGCTAACACAGCAGACATTTAAAAAAAATTAATTAAGCTAAACTTTTGTTTGCTTTCACGACGTCTTGAGGGGATATTTTGGTCCTAGGCTTTACAGATTATCTCATGACCATAGTTTGGAGAGTTTATCTAGCATTATAATCATTGGACTGCTAATCTCATCCAATCGACTCTCTCAAGGGGGAAAGTTGAGACGTCTGCTCCCGTAAAGATTGACAGACTTGGAGATCCTACCCAGGGCCCCTCTGAGTTGGAATCAACTTGCCGGCAGTGGGGTCCACTTAGTATTTCCAAGATCCGAGCTTCTGAACTACCATTGCCCTCCCAAATACAAGCCTTTGGTGGCATGCGCCCAGGTTTCTTTTTTTAAAATAAGTCATTTTATTGGGTACTCTTACAACTCTTATAACAATCCATACGTCAATTATATCGAGTATATTTACACATATGCTGCCATCATCATTTTCAAAACATTTTCTTTCTATTTGAGCCCATGGTATCAGCCCCTCTTTTTTACTCCCTCCCCTCTTGTGATCCCTTAATAAATTATAAATTATTGCTTTCATGTTTTATACTCTCCGCTGTCTCCCTTCATCTCTGCTTCTGTTGTTCATCTCCCTGGGGGAGAGGGGTGGAGGTTTATATCTCAATCATTGGGATAAATTCGCCCCCCCCCTTTTCTTTCCCTCCCTTCTTCCTCCTATCCTCCTGGTATCACTATTCCCATTACTGTTCCTGAGGGGCTTATCTGTCCTGGATTCCGTGTGTTGAGGGCGCTTATCTTTTCCAGCGTACATGCTCTGGTCCAGCCAGATTTATAGACAGAACTGGGTCATGATGGTGGAGGGAAGGAAGCATCCAAGAACTAGAGGAATACTGTGTGTTTCGTTGGTGCATCCTGGCTGTCCTATCCCTTCCTTGTGACCCTTCTGGGAGGGGGTGTCCAATAGTCAATAGACGGGACCCAGGTTTCTTTGATGGTTGGGTTTCACTCAGATGAACTTTTGACCTTAGTCCTGACCCATTGAGGAAGTGTCCCTAAAAAGATCACAAAAACCAAGGGGACAGTAGGCTTTTTCTGTAAAGGGCTGGTAAGTAAGTAAAAATAGGTCTTGCCTGCCTGTGGTTTCTATAGAAGCCATAGATAGCACATAGGAAACGCACGGGCGGTGTACCAGCAGGGCTTTGTATTTCGGGATGCTGAAATCTGGTGTTCATGTAATTTTCTTCTTTTTCCAGTCCCTGCTCTGCCCCTCCCCCCACCCGCAACCATTTAAAACTGTAGCCATTCTTAGTTCATCGACTGTACAAACAGAGTCTGTACAGACACCTGACTGAGTGGGCTGTAGTCTGCAGGCCTCTGCTGCAATAAATGTTTTGTATATTTAGTAGCAAGGGCCTTATTTACCTTTGGCTTTTCTTCTGTATTTAATATAATATTTTAATTATTTAATAAAAATACCATTTTATTTATTTTGCATCCAGATTTTTACTTATTTTAGTAACACTTGTCTGAATGCAACTTCTTTTTGCTTGTTTCTAGTTGCTCCTGAAAACATTTTCTTTTTTGAAAATCATCTTATTAGGGGTTCATACAGCTCTTATCACCATCCATCCATCCATCCATCCATTTTGTCTAGCACATTTTTTTTTTTTGCATCACTGCCTCTGGTGGTTGTGGGAGCTACCCAGCGCTGCTCCTGAGAGCCGCCACTTGGATTTGAACCGTCAAGCCCACGGGCCGCAGTCCCGCACTCAACCACTTATGCCACAGGGGCTCAGCCCCATGTTTAGCACATTTGTACATCTGTTGCCATCATCATTTTCAAAACATTTTCTATCTGTTGGTATCAGCTCCTCTTTTTTTCATGTCGTACACAGGTTGATGTCTCCCTCCATCCACTTTTCTGTTGTCCGTCACCCTGGGAGGGGGTTATTTGTAACTCCTTGTGATTGGTTCTCCCTTCCCCCTACCTTCCCTCTCCCCTCCTGATATGCCTATTCTCAGTATTGACCCTGAGGGGTTTATCTGTGCTGGATTCTTAGTGTTTCCAGCTCTTATCTGTACATGCTCTGGTCTAACCGGATTCATAAGGTGGAATTGGGTTCATGATAGTGGGGAAGGAAGTATTAAAAAATTAGAGCAAAGTTGTATGTTTCATTGGTGCTATACTGCAGCCCTGACTGGCTGGTCTCATTCTTGTGACCCTTCTGTAAGGGGATGGCCTATAGATGGGCTTTGGGTGAATGCAGCTTTTAAAATGAAACTCACATTTATTGAGAAATTCGAAAGCAAGTCAGGTGGAAGAGAAGAAAAAATAAGTATGTAAGGGACCAAAGGATATCTTTTTTTTTTTTTTTTGCTTGAAATACTCATGCTTTCTCGGCAAATTGAATTCACTGGATTGGTTTAGCTTTAAAGAGTCATTAAAGTCTAAAGTGGAAACAGGCATTTTGAGGTATTGTTGGTGGGACAGCCTACTTTGGCCACCTGCAAATTACAGAAAAAAGTTTGTCACCAAAATGACAGAGTAAATTGCATAAATTGGTGAAGAAAGCAAAGTTCACTGCTAAAAGGTGATACACAGGTGTGTGTCCCTTCATGTCTTTTTGGAAAACACCCGATTGCCTCTATGCTGTGGTCCCCTAAAGTTTTTTGTTTTTCAGAAAGGAAAAGCATCTTTCCTTCTGTTTATTCTTTTTCTCTAATGTAGGGATTCTCAAACTTTTTAAACAGGGGCCAGTTCACTGCCCCTCAGACCATTGGAGGGCTGGACTATAGTTAAAAAACCCCCAAAACTTTGAACAAATTCATTGCGGGCCCAAGATGACCCCACTGCTAAGCAGGACACAGCGATGGCAAAAACACCTGCAGGCCGGATAAATGTTGTTGGCGGGCTGCAGGTTTGCAGGGCGGTAGTTTGAGGACCCCTGCTCCAATGGTTTTCAAGAAGCCAAGCACCCAGAGGGAAGGAGTGGTGGGTGGGGGTCCAGCATCTCACTCCTGCAGGGTCTGTTCCTCCAGCCGTGTAGTCCTCTTTACCTGCCCTTTCCCCCCAGCACAGGGCAGCACCTGCTTCCGTGCTGTGAGCCCCAAGTACTGGTGACAGCTGGATCTATGGGCCTCCTCGTGGCACACAGAAACTAACTGTGTGAGCTTCCTGCACAGGTGATCTCTTTCCCTTCGGGCCCTGTGGGTACCCGCCACACCTGGGATCGGGCCCTCCAGCCTTTGTGACCCCCTGTGCCCCAAGTCTTGACCCCGCTTGATCCCAGGCAAGGCCAACCTATGATGACCAGTGGAACTAGCTCTCAATTCTCGAACTCTGTTGCACGACCTTCTACAAGGCTTTAATATTATAGGCTAGGATGGGGATTTAACTACAGGTTGTATGGTAGTCTGTGTACCATCAATGTTCCCGCAATGTCTACATCGCTCAGCGCCCTGTTTCATAAACTTCTTATGGATGCCAAGCAGGGCATACTTACACTTAACTTTACTACCGCACATTAAGGAAGAGGCCTGCAAAACATCATCAGACAGCAAATACCAATTTGGGCTGATAGGGAGGGTGGGCATCTAGTTTTTCAAAATAGAGACTATGTCCGGACCTCATTGCATTTTCAATTATACCTTGCTCTGGCATATTTGGTGAGTAGGGATGTCAGAAGCAGCAGCACATGGTATTATAGAGTGTGTTTCAAAAGTTAAGGAAAGGTTGCTTTCTGTGTATGCTTATTACACAATCTAAAAATAGCTGGGACTCTATTTGTAAATCAAAGGACCAGTTCCCAGGTCTGTGCCAAGTGTGAAGCCTGAAGACAAGGTTCCTTTTGAACTCCAGGAGGAGAGAAAGCCTCTGACGACTTCGAAGATGGGCTTTCTCTGTTTGCACATGAAGATGATGCAAATTTTACCAGGTGATCCGCTCTGATGTTACTACCTTAGAGCTGATTTGAGTGATGGACAAGAATGCCCTGCAGTCTTTCAAGGGGTGGAGACTGCTTCCTGTGCACCAGTGAAGTCTTGCCAGAAGGGAAATTATGTTCACAGCACTTTGCAAACACTATCTGTTTCATCTTGAGCCACACGCCCCCCCGTCCTCCCTCCCCACCTCGGTTTGGGGCTTTGGGCGGTGTGCATTCTTGGCAGCGTCTCAGGACTTTCAGGTAAACGGAGTCATTGCCTCGGATGTTCCCAGCTGTGTTTTCCAATTTAAAGAGAATTCACAAAGCTAGAAAAATGTCCAGTGCTTCAAGTTGGACTTTTTATAAGGGCGCTGCAGATCTGCGAGTTGGCCTTCCAGTGGATCTCTCTGCACTTCCTCTGAGTCATTCCCTGAATCCAGCAAGAGTGAGGCATGGATGGGTGTGGCCTCTCTGTCATTTTGGGGGTGGGGAGCTGCTGCTTCTGGCTGGTTGCAGCCCTGGGTCTGTGCACAGACCCGGCCACTTGTCTGGGTGGTAGGGGCTAGGCACGCTCCACCTGCCCCCTCCCCCCATCCCTTTCAACATCCGTCTAGTGGGAAAACCCCTCAAAGATTTGATTCGATTAGAAACGACATTCGGAAAAGCATGCGACTGTGAAAAGAATGTTCCTGCTCACCCGATCTGAGTCACGTGTTTGGGGATGGCCAACACGCTTGCCTGGACACTAATGCAGTGGCAGAGATTTATTTGACTGTTTTCCAGCGTGTGTCATTCAGATAAAAATAAACTGCTGCTCCCCCTCCCGCCCCACCCAGGTCTTTGTAATTCTGTCCCCTGTGGGAGATAGGCTGTGTGTCAGTCAGTGATAGGCAGGAAACACGTGTTTCCTCCAGCTGACAAAAAGTCTGTGTTGATTTTTTCCCCTAAAGTCATGCAAACCAAGTGATTCTCAGTCATTAAGGTGCTGTTTTGCTGGGACTCACCCCACTGCCATTTATTGTTGTCCATTTCTTGGCCATCGTGGTGGGCGCTGTGGTGTACTACCCAGGTCTCCGCCCAGAGACAGAACACTTGCTCCCTGGCCGCTGGGGTGGTCACTGCCATTGGCCTCCTGGGCCGGCTACCCCCATTGGGTCACCCCTACTTTCCTTCTAGGAATGGCCTGCGGGCTATGACTGACATTGGGTGGAAAGGTCCCCCTCCCCTCGCCCTCACTTGGGACAGCTCTCAAAGATCATTGTGGCTTCCCTGGATTGGCTGATGTCTCCCTGAGCCTGCCTTTGCAGGGCCACTTCTCCCTTCTCCCTCTCCTTCCCCCTCTGGAGGGAAGCAGGGAGTTCCAAATCCAAACCATAAACCCAGGGCAGTGGGTCCCTTCTGACTCAGAATGACTGGATGGGACAGAAAGGAGTGGCTCAAGGCTCACCTTTGTCCCCTGGGCTTGACCTGCCCACCTCTTGGCTAGCAGCAAAAACAAAGCAAAAGAGAACAACCCCCCCCCCCCACTGCATTAAAATCTCTTGCACCTTAATTACTGCCTCAATCTGCTTTCCAGGCAGCTCAACCGGCAACAGATGTGGTTCTTATTGAACTGCCTGCTGAAGATTTTAGAATCAGCTTCCAACACATCAGAGCCACGTGGAGTGAAGAACAGACATAAGAGTTGGTGTGAATTTATGCTCAAATCTGAGGATTCTCTGCTTTCTGTTAAGAGTGAGGTCGGCATAGGTTGTGTATGGGCACTGTGGATGGTTCCTTCCTTGGCGTCTGCCCTCGTCTTATGTAGTTTTCTGTATAGGAAAACTGGGATTGAAAGACATTCCGTGGGATAGATGGTTGGTTGCCTGTGGATAGGGAAGGAGAGCGAGGGGAAGATAGTGTCTCAATATCAACGAGTAAAAAAGAAGGGGGAAATACAACAAAGTTGATTGTGACAATGATGGTATAGCCCTTCTTGATATGACTAGGCTATGAATTATTTAGTATGATATTTATAATTAAATATTAAGTTTGATAGTTTCTAGTTTTTGTTTCCTTCTCAGGACATAAATCATACAAATTCTTTTACAATTAGCTCTGCTGCTACAGGGGAGCAAGATGTGTGAGTCTGCTTCTGTCAAGACTGACAGCCTTGAAGAGCGCGAGGGGGCAGTTGTACAGTACTGTCCTATAGGGGCTGCCAGGAGATGGGATGGCACCCGTGACAGTGGGTCCTGCCAGTGCAGTGCTTACTGCATAACCATAAAGCTTAAGAGAAACACCATGGAAGAACCAGCCCTCTGATCCAAGGTCTGGTCAAAGTGGAATGGAGGGGAGCAAGGAGTCCAGGACGATCGAGCTTTTGACTCTGTGAGAGAAGGGATATCTCCACAACCCAGAGGTCGGTCAGATGGTAGAACATTGCAGTTATCAAAGGCGTGTGCTCCGAAAGAGCCAAGGTTCACGGAATGCTATTCTTGTTCTGTGCAGAGCCGTGGTTCCCAGCCCGGGCTTCCCCAGTTAGCACCTTGTCTCCAGGGCAATTTCTGTTTTCAGGGGCCTGTTGTTTTCACTTATAAACTAAAGATGATCCTATTTCATACGATTGCCATAGTAAATGAGCTTATACCTATACGTATTTAGGCTTCTCTCTTTGGAGATTCTGTAGCGTGTCCATTATTGGGGGAAAAAACAAGGCTTTCTGTTTCCCAAAGCCTTCGTTTCAGAAACCCACAGGGGAAGTTCTGTCGGGTTGCCATGCATCAGAATTGACCTGATGGTTTGGGAGTTTTGTTTTACCTATTAGTAGTTTGTTCACGTACTTCAGAGAAATGATGCTGTCAGATCTTGTGTTAGTCTGGGTAGACTCAAGGAACAAATTTCAAAGACACGCCTATGGTTATATGGAAAGGGTTTATATACAAAAGCATTGTGACACTGAGAAAGCATCCCAGCCAAGTCCAGTTCAAAGTCATAAGCCTGATATTAACCCATATGCCTGAAATCAGTCTATAAAGTCTCCTTCTGACTCACGAAGTTACAGGTCAGTGGGTGCAGAATCCCAGCACTGGCAGGGGTCTCCCACATGGCTCCTCACTCCCAGGGCTCAGGGTCCATCAACAGCAGAAGCCACTCATCACTGCCAGAGGTCTCCATATGGTCACCCCAGCTTCAGAGGTCTGGCGCTGTCAGGGCAAAGCCGTGTGGTCTCGCCGCTGGCTATTCCAGCTTCTCGGATGCTGCCATCTTGTCTTATCCGTAATTCATTGTCTCTGAGACTAACTCCCAACAACTGGGAGATAGCTTTTCAGCTTCATGAGGGAAAAATCGCGAGATTTCCCAGAAATCTCAGGAGAAAGTCATGCCCACATGGAAACCTCATTGGCCACTCAATGGATATCTCCAGATTGACAGGCTTGACTCCACCCCTACATCTCAATCATGAAATTAACATGAGCACATGACTGCCACAGATCTCTTGGTCATTGTGCCGCTCCTAAGCAACACTGCAACTCTTGCATTTTGTTGAGCAGTGCTGTGTTCAACAGAAATATGATGCAAGCCATGTGTATATCTGAAAACTTTTAAGAAGCCACATTAAAGTTAATTTTAATTATGATGTCATTGAGTTCAATATATGCCACATATTTGGTGCTGAGAATAGGGAAGGAGGGGGAGGGAAGATAGGGTCTCAACGTCGATTTATAAAGGAAGGGCGGGAAACTCAGCACTGGACTTCTGGCCACAAGGGCGGCCAGAGGAAGACAAGGCTGTCTGCTCCGCTCAAGGTCTGCAGCCCCCAGAGCCCTGTACAGGGCTCATGTGAATTGGATTTAACTCTATGGGTTGGATTTTAATGTTGAATATTCTCATTTAAACATGTACATACTATAAAACAGATTATTATGATACTTGACTTTCTCTATCATTTTGAAGTCTCACAAATCTGAATTGTATTTTATAATTTTGGTCCAGCTCAATTTAGACTAGCTACATTTCAATAACCCCAGGGCTGTACAAAATAGCTTCAGAGCTGCTGGCTCATCTTTTAAATAGGTGTGTTAGCTATTGTTGTGAAATAAACCAAACACGAGTGCTTTATCATTCTCATACTTCTTAACCAGTTTTTATTTAATTAGCACTTCATCCACATATCATACAATTCAATAATTCAATCATATCCAGAAGAGTTGTTCAGTTGTCACCAAGAATTCTAAAACATTTTCTTCTCTCTTGTAGTCATTGTTATTCATGTAATTATTAGTTCTTAGCCAGTTTTTGCCATGCATTGATGCTCATTACCTGAATCATTCGATACCAAAATGATTGTCAAAATTTCAAATTCTAGGGGCTGAGCCCTGGTGGCATAGTGGTTGTGTGAGGGACTACGGCCCACTGGGTTGGAGGTTCAAATCCAGCAGCAAGTTTGAGCCTCCTACTCCCACTACCAGAGGAAAGTGATGCACCCTCCAAACAAAACAAAACAAAACAAAACAAAACAAAACAAAAATTTCAAATTCTGTGCTTTCTTCAACTTTTAGTAGTTGAAGAATTACAATTCTATAGTAAACAAGAAAATTTTCTTCTCCCCCTATCCTTACTTACAATAACAAAGTATCTTATTTCAGTAGGTCATAGTACTTTACTGGTATTTTTACTTAATTTAATCAGCTTGTATTTATATATCAATAAAATGCTTATTTTGAATTAGGGATAGCATACAGAGCACATCATTTTTCTTCAGTCAACAATTAATTCACATATATTTTGAATAAACCTATCCATTGTAATGGACCATCACATAGCTCACTTCCTCTAAGTGTTGCTGGTTTCCATTCCTCTTTCTTTCCTAGTCCTTGGAACAGTGTCCTTTGGTGTGCTGCCTTTCTGAACTTGAATGGCAGTATTCTAATGCAGAGGTGAGTATAGTAACAGGACCCAGGACTAAGCGCCACAGTCTTTGGGGTCCCATCTGACCACTAAGTCTGAGCTCTTTCATGAGTCTGAATTCTGTTCTTCACTTGTCTCCCACTCTATCCAGGCACCGTTCTACATCCTGGGCAGCTATTAGCCCACTCAGCCCTCACAACTATGAGCTGGTGTGATTGTTAGCTTCCTCCCTGTCCGGAGGACACACCTGAACCTGGAGGAGGAGAATCCGATAACTTGTTCAAAGACAGAGTTCTCGTGGTCTGGCTTTAGTGGCCAGTCTTTGAATCCATCTGAATTGTGCATCCACCTGGTTCACCATGTGAACTCCAGGAGGGGAAGGACAGTGTCTGTCCAGTTCATTTTGATACTCTTAAAATGTGTTAATGTACCCAGGAGAACATGATAGGCCCGACATTCCTACAGAGCACGGATTACGTTCTTCAGGCTGGGCTTTCATTCTCTCCCTTCGGTGATGAACTGTTTCTCCTCCATGTACCTACAGTTCCTAGCCAAACCTTGAAGTTGCTCCTGTCACTGTCATCTCTGGGGGATAGTTCTGAAAACAAATAAACAAACAGATGCTCAAAAGAAGGCATTCTTTACTAGTTAAGCTAAACTATTATTTGGTGTAAAAGAAAATTTTATGGGTATTTTTGACTTACCACTTAAAGGTTAGATCAGGGCAGTCATTTGGGGGTTTTGCCAGCTTCTGTGGCTCTAGAAAGTCTGGATTCCATGAGCACCCCTTAATAAATATTTCCTGGGCTGAGCCCCGGTGGCGTAGTGGTTGTGCGCGGGACTATGGCCCACTGGGACGGAGGTTCAATTCCAGCAGTGGGGCTGAGCCTCCTACTCCCACCGCCGGAGAGCAGTGATGCCAAAAAAAAAAAAAAAATTCCTAAATGAAGAAGGGGCATATCACTGCCTCTGATTTCATAACACTTAGGTGGAGGCCTTTGATAAATATGGATTTATTTTTAGCCAGTGTCCATTTTTCCCTCTAGAAATAGAAATGGATCTGATGAGAAATCAGCATGCATTAGATTGGCAGGCCTGTTTATAAATTTTACGTTAAAAAGAGTCTGCACCACACTGATATTCATCAGTCAGATCTGAGTGCCAGTGCCTGCCTCCCTTTTACCCCTCCTCCCCTGGCATGACTGATCCCTTCCTTCTCTGCCTTTATCACAAGAATATGAGAATGCAAGAAGTGCATCCCAGGTTCCCTGTCCACTGTCTGCCGTGTAGCCTCCAAAGAGCAGCAATCGCTGCAGCCGCAATGACCGTAGAGAAGGCTGAGAAAAGAACTGAGAAGTAGAACTTACTAAATATATTGTGGGCTCAACCACTCCTTTACTTTTCAGTCTGGGCCAAATGTCTAATTTCTGTGATGCACAGATATGTCATAATCTCTGGATTGTTCTGGGGCTTACTAAAATTATTTTAATTTGACCAAATAAGTTTACAATTTGATTTACATCTATAGAATGTCCCCAGAGACGGGCAGCACTTTTCTTCTACTACTGTATTGAAACGATGACCCTTCTGTTTGCTTTGCAGGCTCTTTCAAGATGCTCGTTCTCCCATCTGTAAGTATCTGTTTCAAAATTTTGGTTTCAGAAATATGAATTCCACCAATGAGCTAAACACATGAATATGTTCTTGACCTTTCGGTCAATTCACATGTCTTCCTGAGTTGGGCTGGAGTCTAGTGCAGCCTTCAGATTAAGCGTCAGGTAGACTGGTGGCTGCTGAGTTGCTCCTGATTCCTGACAACCCCAGGTGTGCAGAGGGAGCTCCACCTTAGGGTTTTCCAGCTTGGACCTTTGGATCCCTAGGTCTGATTGCCCAGGCACCTGGGGGTGGACTCAAACCATCAACCTTTTCACCTTCCTAACTTGTTGTGCTACTCAGATTTCTCAGACCTCTGTCAGGAATTATCCCATAATCAAAATAGAGAATTTCATTGAGGGAAACTGTTCCTGGACTCCTAGCCTGGAAACTGAAGTGGGTTCTATTTATGCTTTAATGAGCCTGTGTTAGTCTGGGTAGACTAGAGAAACAAATTCATAAATATGCATATGTATATAAGGAAGAGGTTTATATACAAGAGGAATGGAGCATTGAGAAAGCATCCCAACTCAGTCCAGTCCAAGGTCATAGGTCCAATGTTAGCCCATATGTCCAATACCAACCTATAAGTCCTCTTCAGACTCACGAAACACATGCAATGACTCCAGGACAATCACAGATCAGTGAGTGCAGAGTCTTGTGTATCCAGAGGTGGTAGAAGCATCTCACCACTTGCAGGAGTCTCTATGTGGTTTTTCCGGCTTCAGAGATCTGGTTCCATCAGGGTAGGCACTTGTGGCTTCTCCTCTGGGATAGCTCACAGGGAATCAGCCTTGTGTCTTGTCAGTAGAATGTCTCCAAGAGACTGTGTCTATCGTCTCTCACTTCCACAGGGGAAATATCACGAGATTTCCCAGAATTCTCAGAGAAAGCCATGTCCACACATGGCTCATTGGCTAGCTCCAGATTGACAGGCTAGCTTCCACTCCTGCACTCCTAATCATGAAATTGATACCAAAGTACATGACAGACACAGAGTCTGCAGTCTTGAGCAGGTAATTCTTATTCAATTGTTCAGTTTCTTTGTCCTTGAAGAGGACAGCACCCTACTAAGCTATTTGCAGCCTGATGTAAAAGGTAGAATCAGTAACACCGATCCTATGTTTATTAAAACATGATGTTTTGTTTAGAGCAAATTTTATTAGTTTGGACATATGAAAATACTGTATTAAAGTGTCACATGTCTTGACTGCTGAGTTTTTTTGGCATCTCCCCTCCTCTTAAATTTGAACTCTAAGAGGCATTTCACTCCCCTCCCCCTGGTTCTGCCCTTGGAATAAGAAGAAAGATTTAACTCTGTGTCTTAGAGAGACCCGGAAGGGAAATGAGATATGGGAAGGCTGTCAAA
The DNA here is from genome assembly GCA_004026705.1 of Nesogale talazaci. NCBI lineage: Eukaryota > Metazoa > Chordata > Mammalia > Afrosoricida > Tenrecidae > Nesogale > Nesogale talazaci. The sequence goes on along the minus strand of PVJH01003090.1, from coordinate 73,955 downwards.
TCTGCTATAGGAGTGGAGAGGCATTATTATTTTGTTGGAGAGTCCTTATCTCTGATTAGGAAACACTACTTGTAAACTCTTCCTGCTTCCCACTCTGCTTTGGAAGTCTGTGCCTTTCTTACTCTGTTTGACTCTGTTTGCTCGATCTAATTGAATGATCCATTGTCATCATATCTGTAAGAGGTCCCATTAAAATGATTAAAAAAGGAGAAGACATTTATTATTAATTGGGAGTCCATGCATATATCATACAATTCCATAGTTCAATCACATCAAGTAGAATTGTACAATTGCTACCACAGTTTCCAGATATTCTTTTTCTACATGGACTCCTTGACATTGTCTCCCTCTTACCCTCACCCCTCCTCCACTGTATGACACTCCCCCTGAAACCCTTGTTCTACTTGCTATTCCTATAGGTTGATCAATATTGGGTTTCATACACCAAAAAAACCAAAAAAACATATAACACAACTTCAAGAGGGTGACTTCCAGTGACATAACATCTCTGAGATAGACTCTAAACAACACAAACCCAAAGTAAAGAAAATTCTTAAAACCACATCAGGTCCAGGCTACATCAAAAGGGGGAAGGTACTGACAAGGTTTTAACTGTTCAAGTCAGATTTCTGCCTTTGATTGTCTTACTCAGTTTCTTAAGGTACAGTAGAGTGGCCCACAGCCCTGGTGGCATAAGTGGTAGAGTGCAGGACTGTGGCCTGTGGGCTTGGTGGTTCAAATCCAGCGGCGACTCTCTGGAGCAGCGCTGGGTAGTGTCCATGACCACCAGAGGGCAGTGATGCCCCCCCATAAATAAATGTCTTTTCTACTGTGCTTGATAAGTAACCTTGCAGGTTCCTCGGGTAGTAGTAGCAATCTAATTTAAGTCTAGAATATGTCAGGACCAAAGTCATTAGTCATCTCTTCTCAGAATGCACTCAACCACTTATGCCACCGGGGCTCAGCCCAGAAAAGACATTTATTTTGGGTAGCTCTTAAGGGTGTTTATAGCACACAAATCACACTTTATGGAAAAAATTTACTTATATTCCATAAACATTCCATAATGTATATTTCTTACCTATTATGTTGGTCCTTTCTGTCCACAGAAGTGCACCACTGCTAACAGTTCAAAGTGGGAAATAAGAAAGGCCTAAGTAGAGAGAAACCATCACCTCAGTGATTGACATTACACCATGAGGTGCTGGCCAGCGGTGCTTAGCTCTGGTAAAGAGTCTGCCAGTCGTTCATTTAAAATCATTCCTGTGTTAGGTGGAAGAAGGCTGCTGACTTCAAGGTTCAGTTGGGACCCACCAGGGGCCCCCGCAGGAGGAGGAGGTGGTGGTTTGTACAGATTTACAGTCTGGGAGATCCAGGGAGGAAGTTCTGCTTTGCCACACAGTGTCAGAATGGACTTGCTGGGTTTTGATTTATGTAAGACATTTGTCCTGCATCAGAAGCAGGGTAGCATGTGTGTCTATGAATCACAGCAGAAACACAGTAACTGTTTGGACTCTATAGAAGTCTGCAGCCACAGAGAGGCCACACATGTAGCAAAGGCTGACGGAGGAAGCATGTCAGCAGGGCCAGGCCCCAGACTCCCTACACAAGAATCCTACAAACAGCACTTGCTCCATCATTACTGAGAAAGTTAGCTACCATCATTCTTTTTTTTAAATTAAATCATTTTATTCGGGGCTCATACAACTTTTATCACGATCAATACATGCGTCATTTGTATGCAGGCCACATTTGCACATCTGTTGCCATCATCGTTCTCAAAACATCCTCTGTCTATTTAGGCCCCTGGTATCAGCTCCTCATATTTCCCCTCCCTCCTGACTCCCCTTCCCTCATGAACCCTTAATAATTTACAAATTATCATTATTTTGTCATATCATCCACTGTCCAATGTGTCCTTTCACCCGCTTTCCTGTTGTTCGTACCCCAGGGAGGAGGTCATATGTAGATCCTTGTAATCGGTCATAATTCTTTTAAGCCTTCAATAAAGGAAAGCATAACTTCCACACTCCATACTTGTCCTGGATGACTTGCTGATATTTATTACATGTTGTTAGGTACCCTGGAGTCTAACAGAGCAGTTATGCACTGAAAGCTATACTGGAGATTTTATTTAGGAATATATCAATTTTTGGTAAATCAAATTTTAGAAGACCTAGTCTACGAAAGCATTTTGGACAAATTGGGTAATTCTTAGCAAAAATAGAAGGTTATGTATTTTTTTGGTTTGTTTTTATCTTAAATAGACCCGACTTTCAAAGTCTACTTGCATTCTAAGGTTTATGAACTCACAAGTTTTAATTATTTTTAAGGTCCTGATGATTTTTTTTTGTGCCAAAACATGGATATTTTTAAGACTGTATTAAATAGAATTTTTTAGTATCTGATTCGTACATTGTTTCTACAGTTGTGTAACTGTTTTGACACACTGGTATCAGCCTTCAATAACAACTAAAGACAAGTATCATTGACAGTATATGAAATTTATATTACTGTACAAACGATACTAGAAAAAATTTCTCTTCCTCTTTGAAATGAACCCAACTTAAAACGAGATAATTATCTTTTCCTCTCTCGCCCAGCAGTTTTTGCATGTTCTAGTTCTTGACAGTAATTTCAGTTTTTCAAGTTGTGTAACTGTTCTGCCCTCCTTCTCTGAGACACTCCGCCTCTTTAACCACCAAATCACAGTCCTCACAGCTTCCTATCTGATCTTTCTAGCTGTTGCTGTGACTTTGATCTCACGGAGCCAATTCCTAAAACAGCGTAATGCTCACGGAAACTTTTCATGGGAGCGTTTTAGTTTATGAAGGCAAAAGTTTACAAAGCAAATTGATTTCCCATGCCATGATGTATCCCTACTTTCCTGACATTGGTTACAATCTCTTCCATATTCTCCCCACTTTTGCCCAGATTCCTGGCTTCCTGTGCCCAGCTTTCCTGACCATTCTGGCCTTCTACATTTTGCTTTGGGGCAAATTCTTTCCTCTGGCTACTTAGTTATCCTGAGGAGCATGCTTCTCACAGGTATCTTTGTGCATCTCCAGCCTGCCATTGTTTGGCTCTGAGGTGATCTCCAGGAGAGGGCTTGTTCTTGCATTTGAAGAGCCTAAGGGCTCCACGGATCTCTATCAGGTCAGTCTGTCTGTGTTTCTTTTGAATGTGAGTTTTGGTCTTCATTTTTCTCTCACCCTGTCTAGGATCTTCTATTGGGATCCTGGTCAGAGCGGTGGGGCGTGGTAGTGGGGCACCATCTAGTTCTCTGGCCTCAGACTGCTGGAGGATGTGACTGACCCGGTGCTTGTAGTCCGTCTGTTCTTTGAATCAATTGTTTCCTTGGGTCTTTGATTTTCTTTTTCTTTTCCCCCCTAAGTTCTTAATTTAATCATCGCACATAACAATATGAGACAGATATTTTTGACATTTTACAGAGTGGGAAGCACACTGAGTTTAGGGAAAGTGGTTTGTCTTTTTCCATTAAACTATGCTATTTCCATTAAAAATTTAATTTTGCTTCATTTTTATTACTTTTGAAATAAGTACTTCTAGCAATTAATCCCTCAGGAAAAGATAAAAAGTGGACAGGTACAGATTTAAGATTCTCCTCTTTCCACCCTTCCAAATCTCTGGAAGAATAAAGAATCACCTGAGAGGCTGGGATCAAAATAGAACTGAATGGAAAATTGTTTTCGTAGCCAATATTGAACACCTGTCATTAATCCTAATGAATCTAATGGCTGCCCTGATGAGCTCCAGATATAATGTCTGCTGCCTTACAGCTTAATGTTGAGTTCATGGAGTCATTCTGCCTTTTGGATTTTATTTAATAAATCATTTTATTGGGGGCTCAGACAACTCCCACCACGATCAATACATACGTCAATTGTATGCAGGCTACATTTGCACACCTGTTGCCATCATCACTCCCGAAACATCCTCCCTCCACTTAGGCCCCCAGTACCAGCTCCCCACATTTCCCCTCCCTTCCCCCAGGAACCCTTAATAATTTGCAAATTGTTATTACTTTTTCATATCGTACTTTGTCCGATGTGTCCCTTCTCTGCTGTCTGTACTCCAGAGAGGTCATATATAGATCCTTGCAGTTGGTTCCCCGTTCTACTCCACCCTCCCTCCACCCTTCTGGTATCACCACTTCCACTACTGGTCCTGAGGGGATCATCTATCCTGAATTCCCCATGTTTCCAGCTCCAGTGTACATCCCCTGGTCTAGCTGGATTTGTCAGGTAGAATTGGGAGCATGATAGTGGGTGGGAGGAAGCATTTGAGAGCTAGAAGACAGTTTCATACCTCATTGTTGCCACACTGTACTCTGACTGACTCCTCTCCTCCTTGCAACCCCTCTGCAACCCCTACAGATGGGCTTTGGGTCCCCAATCAGTACTCCACCTCCGTTAAAATAATACCGTTTTTAGTTCCTTGATGCCTGACACCGGATCTCTTTGACACCTCATGTTCAGACAGACTGGTGTGCTTCCTCCATGTGGGTTTGCTTCTGAGCTAGATGGCCACTTGTTTATTTTCATGCCTTTAAGACCCCAGATGCTATATCTTTTGATAGCCAGCCACCATCAGCTTCCTTCACCACATTTACCTATGCACCCATTTGTTGTCAGTGATCATGTCAGGAAAGTGAGTTCGCAATGTTATGATTTTTAGTTCTTGAAGCCTGATAACTGATCCCTTTGACACCTTGTGGTTTCCACAAGCTAGTGGTTTTTGATTTTCTTCACTCTTCTTTGTACTGGAAGGGGAGAGACCAGATGTTGCAGCCCAAGTTTTTAAGACTCCATTCACTGCTCACCATCATAGAATGAGGACTGTTTCATAGTGCTGACTTTGTTTTACTATTTAGCTAAACTGTTGTTTGGTTTTAAGACTTCAGGAAATATTTTTGGTTTAAGATTTATCTTAGGGCAATAGTTTCAAGGGTTCATTCAACCTTCATAGTTCAAGGAAGTCTGGATGACAGGAGGATTTGGAATTCTGCTGTACATTTATTTCCATTTATCAGAATTCTTCTGTGGCATTGGATCAAAATGTTGGTAATGCTAGTCGGGCAACACCCTGTTCTTAAGAGAGTTATTCAGAGAGCCCATTAGTCACACATTCCCTGTCCCCTCCTGGGCTGGACTCTCCTTCTTCTCTCATTCCAGTTGAATAGAGATCCCTTTTTGAACCTTGGATGGTCACTTACACGTTAAAAAAAAAAGATCACATGTATTTGTTTATTTACACCTACTCAGAAGGGGCCTTCAACAAATTCATAGAAAAATGGGATTCAAAGATAATGGATTTTTTTCTGTGAACATTTTGAAGCTCTCTCCTGTGTACACACACACACACACACACACACACACACACACAGAGCTAATGATAATTTCTAGAGAGAAAAATAAGTCAGGAAACGGAATTGGAATGGCGTACACAGTTTTGAGTTGTACATAGGCAGCTCCCATGGCTACTCTTGCTGTTTTTTGTTAATATAGTTATCACACAACTTTGTGGAAAAATCCCACTGTCTTTTGTTTACATTTTCCACAAGGTTTTTGAAGTCCCCTTGTGTTGCAAAAATCTCTTCCTAAAAAGAGAGGTCTGACCCTGTTGCCACTACTTTTGCTTGTTTCCTTCCCATTCTTTTAATTTTATAAAAATTTGTCCTTGGGTGAATGAATTCCTCCTCTCAGCACGATGGCTGTCAGTCCCATCACTATGGTAGCCACATCAAGGCTTCAATCGGACGTATGAATGAACCACATTTTCTTTATCCACTAACCTGTGGACGGGCATGGCTGTCACGAACACTGATGCACAGGTCTCTGCATTTTTGGTATATGCTTAGAAGTGGAATTGCTAGGTCTATGGTAGTTTTATTTTTAAGTGTTTGTGGGACCACCGCACTGTTTCTCACAGAGGCTGTACCATGCTCATTTCCATCTGCAGTGGATAAAGGTTCCAGTTTTCCCAGACTCTTGTCACCATTTGAGACTTTTCTCTCTCTCCCTGTCTCTCTCTGTATGTTTGTTTAATCTTAGCCATCCTAGACTCACCCAAACCAACCCAACCCAACCCAACCGCAACGCATTGCCCATGAATCTTGCCTCACGTGGCTTTGATTTGTCTTCCTCTGCTGCTATCATGCTGAACATTTCCTCGGGGTTGGTGGCCTTTGAAAGTCCTCTTTGGTGAAATGTCTGTTCTCAAGAGCTTGTAAAGTCTTTTGATGAGTAAAATTTAAACTTTTGTGTGGTCCCATTTGTTCTGTCTTTTTCTGTTTGTTCTTTTGCCATTATATGAGAGGTTTCAAGGCCTTTGCGGAAAAATACCACTACCTTTTATTTACATTTTCCACAAGCTTTTTGAAGCCCCCTTGTGTTGGAAAAATCTCTTCCTAAAAGAGAGGCCTGGCTGTGTTGCCACTGCTTTTCAAAATTTTATGCTTTTAGTTTGCATATGAGTGGTTTTATGGAAATAGAAATGCTTTTGAAGTTTATGTACAACTTCTCATGCATTTTTAGTAGAGGCCATTTTTTGAAGTTTATTTTGAAATGTTGTCTGCTATTTTCTGTCACTCGAGCCATTAACCAGTTAAACCAGTTAAACTAAATAGATTCTATTCCATTGGTTCCGTTTCTTTAGACAACTAATCCTTCAGGAAGGGTGAAATGGCTTGAGAGTCCAAAGTGAAAAAATAATCCATTTGTTATCCAAGAATGGCCTTTCTGAATGCGCCTTCCTCTTGTACTCTGGACGGAGAACGAGTAGCTAATTTTTCTCAGCTTTGGTGCCCACATAGAGGAGGAAGGATATGCCACTGATCAAAGCCCCGTGGTGGTGTTGACTCTGACTTGTGTCCTGCGGCCAGACCAGTTACTCTGTCATCTTTGAACAGAGGTGGGCCAGCTAGAGAACTGGTGGGCATATTTGACAGCTGCCATGTCAGGGCTTTTATTTGAGCAGTGTAGTTCACCTCAGGCTGGGAGCTCAGCTAGGCAGCTGGAACGGCTTCCTTACCTCCCCCGAGTCCATGTTTCCTATGTCTAAATCGGTGTTAAGAGCACCCACCTGAAGGCGTGTGGTAGGGTAAAATGATAAAACACATGCACTCGTCCCCTTAAACCATTCCTATCAAGGCAGTCTCTCATTAATAGCAGCAATAGAAATAGCAACACCATCTTTACCAACACTATGACTTGGGCCAGGTGAGACGCAAGGAGGGAGCACCTTCATGAGACGAGACCTTGAGGGAGGGCGGGAAGAGGGCACGTCTTCTTTGCCCCCTTTGACTGACACAAACAAGGGCAGGCAGGGAAGAGAAACAGCCGCCTCTCTGTAGCCGACCCACAGTAACTGTTTGTGAGGGTGCCTTTGCCCTCGGAACCGGTGGTGGCAAGGAGACAGCTGCTGACTAAGAGCTGTGGGGCGTGGGCCCTGCCTTCCAGGAACCTTCATGTGCAGTCATTAAATGGGAAAAGAACAAATTGTCAGAATGTGGCATGACCGAGGAGCAGCCCATTTTCCAGCACGGTGGTGCCTGTTGATACCATGTTTCCATGTGTTCTAATCTCGTGAAAGCATGAGCCTTTGCCGCATCTGATGCTCGTCTTTCCTGTTGCCCTCCCGCAGCTCCCTCTGAGCAGTGCGAATGAGATCTACGAGCTGCGCGTGGCCGGGCGTGCAGGCGAGGAGCTTCTCTTCTCTAACAGCACGCCCCTGTCGTTCGAGACCAAGAGGATGTCTGTCTTCATCCAAACGGACAAGCCCCTGTACAAGCCGAAGCAAGAAGTGAAGTTCCGTGTTGTTACCCTCTTCTCAGATTTCAGGCCTTACAAAACCTCCTTAGACGTTGTCATTAAGGTAAGTTCCAGACAGAGGCCCAACAAAGCGTTCAAGTGTTCTGACTGGAGCACTCGTGGAAACGCGAGCTTATGTTCTTGCGATGACGGAAGGGCTTTAGAAGTCCTGCTAAGCAAGCGTCCCTTCTCAGACTGGAGGCCTCTGTGCAGTGGAGGGCGGGGGCATCGTGGTTAAGGGCTGCGTCTCCTAAGTTGGCCTCTTTGAGTTCCAATTCTGAGGTCTTCTGTGACTTATTCACTTATGCAATATTTACTGGATTTTGAGGCTCCAGGCACTGGGGATGGGTGTGAACAGGGCAGATGAAGTCCCTGCTCCTAACAGGCTTATATTTCAGTGAGTTTTTGTGAGACAAAGAGCACACACATGAGGGGGAGTCAAAAAGTTTGTGGAAAATTCCATTATCTTTTAATCCCATTTTCATGAATTTTTGGAAGCCCCTTGTGTAGATATCATATATGTATATATATAATTTATACACACAGATATAATTCATATGAAGATGTAACTAAAGTGGAGAAAAGGTATATGTGTATGTGCTTTCGTGTATGTATATGTGATAGAATTTGTTTTTGCCTTAAGCACACACACAGGAGCTGTATAAGTGCCCAGTAAAATGATTAAAAAGCCAAACCAAAACAAAGCACACAACAAGAAATTTCATTATCTTGATACCAGTACATAAAAAATGGCATTTAATTTTATAGGAGGCAGAAAACTTAGATACAGAGGCGAATTTCTAGGCAGGTTTAAAGTCTTTAGGAGATGGACAGCATAATTGTTTGTAGTCTCTTTTAGGTATACAACCTTTCCTCTACTTGACAATTTTCACCAACAGTTCTTATAATAGGAAGTGAAAAACAGAAGGAGTAAAACAGACCAGATTCGTATTCAAAATGTTAAAAACATCTTAATTTTTGACTTTTTGAAGTGGTCAAAGCATGGATATTTTTGCATTGCAGATCACAGTAACTTAAAAGATGATTGGGATACATGCATTGACAGCATTTAAGAGACTCTTGGAAATATATTTAAAGATCAAGATAGACCCTTCTTTTTGGGGTTTCTTGTCCTTTTAGGGCATTGAAGGAAGTCCACTATATGCTACGCTCGCTTGTCCTTTAGCCAAGAGCAGCTGTGACAAAGCCACAAGGCTTCCTAAGGTCCCCACTAGTCTTCCAGTCCCTGTCAGACATCTTGTCAAGCCAACATGTTAAGACAGTCTGTGTTCTAAGTTGAGACTATTGGTTATTATTTCCTATCCATATAGTTAGAATCAGTGGGATCCTTTTGTGACAGTTTGTCTTGGCCATGCCTTGTGCTCGCTAAACAACCAAAAGTGGATCCCAAAGCTCTTTCCGCCCATTGGAGGAAAGCCATCTGGACCATAACAAAGTGAAAGGAAGAGGGGGTTCTGGGCTTTCTTGAAAATGGATGATTTCATAGCAGTGACTTTCCTATTCCCTTCTGAAAAAACACAGAAAAGAGTTTGTTTTAAGAACAAGTTTTTCATTGGTACAGAACGATTCTGAATGATCCCATACATCAGGGAATGCTGGGTCTCTCTGTAAGTGTGTTCTTCCTCTCCAACAGCATTTACCTTCTCTCTGTCAGTAATCTCATCCCGACGAAGACAGCTGACTGCCAAAGTGGAAAAGGCCTTCAAGACAAGCCCACGAACAAAAGGCACCTTTTCACCGGCCACTCACACCCACCACCTAGGGCGGGTTCTTTGCCTCGGATGTTTTCAGAAACACCTCATGGGCTTCTTGAAGGGCTTCTGATTCTCTGTGGCCTGGAACACTGAGCAGCTTCTCTTCTACAGAGTCGGACCTGTCCTCTCAGACACCACGTTCCTTGCTCTAATCTGAGGCTGTGGTCTGGTCTGGCTGCTCCACACAGCAGGGCCCAATGACGAGCTCTCTCTTGCCTCCCTGTTGCTCTCATTTTCCTCTGCTGGCTTTTCCTTCTCGAGCTCTGTGGGATCTGGTACAGAAGAGGCTTGAGGATGGCTTCTGGATCATGCTGTCTGCCTCTTTCTACAGAAGGCCATACCTGTCAGGCATGTGTCCATACGTAGGACATTGCTCTCCTTACACAGTTCAGACAAGGCTCAATATGCTTGCACAGCATTTTCAGAGAGGTGGGAGATTAGAATGCTGGCTATTTTCTATAGCAGGAAGATCTCTCTGTTAGTCCGGGTAGATTAGAGAAAAAAAAAATTCAGAGACACTCATATGTGTAAAAGAGAACTTTATATCAAAGCGCATTTGTACATTAAGAAAACTTATGGCCCAGTCCAGATCAAGGCCATAAGTCCGATGCTACTCCATATGTCAATACTAGTCCATAGATTTCTCTTTAGACTCCTGCAGCCTTGCAATGATGCTGAGTGCAGGGAGCTCACAGACCAGTGGAGAGACAGTCTTATGGTCCCAGTGGTGGAGGAAGCATCTCAGCGCTGATGGGGCTTCTCCAGTTCCAGGCCTCTGACTGCATCCACGTACCTCCCTGTGGCTTGTCAGCAGGAAGATGAAGCAGGGAGAGTCCCACCTTCAGGGAGGAACACAGAGGTTCCCAGAATCCTCAGGCGAAAGCCATGTCCACACGGAGGCCTCCTTGGCCTTATTGATAGGCTAAGCTCCACCCCTTTGCAAATTGACAGAAGATTATGTAACTACCACATACTCTATGTCCAGGGAGACCTATCTGAGCAGAGACAGAAAAGAAATAAAAGAAAGAGTCTATGCAAACAGAGAAAACAGCACATGCTAAGGCTCTGAGCTGGGAGCTGGCTTGGTGCATTGAAGAACCTTGGGCTAGTCAGTGTGTGGAAGCCTGGGTGGGGGGGGGGGGGGGTCAGGGGCAAAGACCGGAAGTCCAGGTGGATTGAGGGGTGGTCTGTACAAGACTCTTCACGGTTACATCCACCGCCAGGGGATGAAAGGAAATGAGTGAAATGACATGTTTCTGCAGAATTCTGAGGAGAGTCATGACTTGATCTGACTTATTATTTATGTGGGCATTACTACCCCCTGGTGAGAGTAGGAGGGCCAGCCTTGCTCCTGGAGAGCTGCTGCTGGATTTGAACCGCCAACCCTGTGGACCGCAGTCCCGCACACAAGCACTACGCCACGGGGGCTCAGCCCACTGATCTGACTTAATAGTTGAAAAAGAATCCCTCTGTAGGCTCTGAGAACAGACTGCAGCTGTATGATCTTGGGCAGACTTGTCTCCTGAACTTCAGTTTCCTCCCCTGGAGATGTGTGTGAGTACTCATACCTCGTCCCACTCAAGGGGAACGAGTGACAGGTGAACAGACACATGAGATGGGGCCCAGATGCAGTGGGTGGGGAAGGAATAACAATATTAATAATATTCAATATGATAAAAAGGGTTTTTTGGGGGTAGGGTGGGTTAAAGGGAAAGAAGAAAGAAAACGTTCTGAAAATGGTGGTGGTAACAAAATCATGCTTCATCTAATTGAGCTGTGGATTGCTGTAATATCTGCAAGAGCTCCCAATAAAATGGAAAAAATAAGAGAAAATAAAATCAACTTACTGGTAACTAATAATGATAATAATAGTGCCTCACAAAGTGATTGTGAGGATTAAGTGAGATGATTCAAGGGAAGCATTCCAAACTCTGCATGGCACGTACTGCTGGCGGCTCAATCATTAGCTACTACAGTTATTAGAGGGACTCCTTTGACAGGTAGCCATTTGGCCTCTGTTGCTTTAAGATGCCTTGACTTGGGCATTGAACATTAGGATGCTAAGTACCGTATATTCTCGAGTACAAGCCAACCCAAATATCAGTCAAGGCACCTAATTTTACCACAAAAATTGCACAGAACATGTAACTTTACTTCTTTAATGTTCTTCCCCCACACACATTATCATGATCCCAATTCTGTCTTACAAATCTGGCTAGGCCAGAGGATGCACACTGGTACAGATCAGAGCTGGAAACATCAGGAATCCAGGACAGATAAACCCTCAGGACCAGTGTTGAGAGTAGAGATACCAGGAGGGGAAGGGGACGGCAGGGGAGACCGGAACTGATCCCAATGATCTACATATAACCCTCTCCCTGGGGGATGGACAACAGAAAAGTGGGTGAAGGGAGACGTCGGGCAGTGTAAGTCATGACAAAAAAATTATCACAGGGTTTTGAGGGAGGGAGGGTGGAGGTGGGAGAGGAAAAAAATGAGGTGATACCAAGGGCTCAAGTGGATAGCAAATGTTTTGAGAGTGATGATGCTAACACACGCATAAATGTGTTTGACACAATGGATGCATGTACGGGTTGTGATAAGATTTGTATGAATCTCAAAATGATTAAAAAAAGAAAAAAATAGGTTATTTAAAAAACGGCTGACAAACCTGACTGAGACACGAGTGTATATGGTACTTTCCTTTGAAAATCAAGTTGAGGACCATGGGGATTTATCGGTGTCTGGTTTTCTGTATTTGAACTGAGGTAAATTCTAGAGCTGGGTGACCCATGCATCCCAGTTTGACTCCTTTGCCTTTAAAATGGAAAGTTTTGTGTTCTGATAAATCCTTTAGTCCCCAGTCAGTCACTCTAAATCCGTGGGGAACGCCCGGACCTCAGGCTGTGTAAGGCCCGAGAAAGCATTAATAACAGCTCACATCACCTGCCTCCCCAAGAAAAACAGTTCTAGCCATCACATGAGGGTGACTTGATGAAATGTTTGACTGCCATCGCCCACGAATGAGGTTAGAAATATCGAAATGGGCTTTGGTCAAAAACACAGTCCCCACCCTTGCTTTCAGGGTGCCTATGTAGTGATGTGGGCGTTCACGTCAGGCGTTGTTCTTCAGTATTTCAATATGGTTTTTAGATTCTCTATTGTGACAAATTAACCAGCCAGTCAAGCAAACACGTAGCTTGTTCAGCGCGATGCTCAGTGAATATTACTGCAACTAGTATTTCCCCCCCCCACCCCCCAGTTTCCAGCTCTGTGAGTTTCTGTTTGTGCAAAGTATTGGGATGTTTATAGAGTGGTTGACATCGTGCATAGAATTTCTAAATTCATAATATTCTCTGAGCAGGTTTGAACTGACTCCCTTCATATTTTACCCACGAATACCGACCACTTACTCTGTGTTGGAAACTGCGCCTGAAACAGGATTTCGCGGTGGACATCTGGCCTTTGACATTTAAGCTGTCCCTTTCTGCCCCCTGCACCTTAACGTCCACCGTGCATAGATTGCTGGCCCCAGACATTCCCTCAAAGTGAACCCCGCAGTTACTGGATAGCTGGTTTGTTCATTCTTTGCTTTTGCTTCTCCTTTTTCCTGTAGTTTATTAGAAACTTTGACTTACATATTCACTGACCCTTCTCTCCAATTTTGGTTGTGCTTTGCCACAACCAGGGACTTAGGCTTCCCCGGCCAGCTCAGAGAGACCCTCCTCTGGACCAGGAGAGGGGACTTTAGACTGTCCATCAGGAGCCCAGTGAGTTTGGGAACAAGGCAGACTAAGCGGTCTGCAGCTGGCTTCTGGAGCGCTGGAGAGTGCCCACCTAGCTGACACTCCCCATGTGAAAGGGTTCACTGGGGTTCAATGTCCTCTGCATCTTGCAGCATGGAATAATTAGCTCCATGCAATTATCCGTCCCAGAAAGTGAGGCTTGGCTTAACCAGTGTCCCAGGCTGGAGTTAAGTTGAACGCCAGCGTGTAGCACCACCTGCAGGAGAATAGCAGGTACTACACGAGAGCGCCAAAGCTCACTTTGGGGACCATCTCACTAAGGGTAGCTAAGCGACTGACAGTCCTATGCAGGGCTGTTCATTGTGTCGTGAGGGTATCATTGGGTACTATGCATTTTGCATGCCCCATTCACTGAATGGGGTTTCAGAGGCCTCCCAACAGGGGCCTGCCTTTGCGAGCCTAATCCTTGTCTTGCCCAGCCAATATGATGGAACACTGGAAATAAGCATCTCTGACGTCATAATGGCAGCGAGTGTGACGGGCTTGTTTAAGAATAATCTTTCCTGGTAGAGAAGACCAACCTTGTAAGGGAACAGGGGGTACCCGGCCCGGCGTGTCCTGTGCTTGTGTCTGAAGCTGACCCAACGGGAGCAGCGACACCCAGGCCCTCTTTGTTTACATAATTTGACTTTTCTGAACCTACTTGCTAAATAGACACTTTGCACAAACTCCAGGCCTTTGGAAAGTTCCAGAAGTACTCCCTGCAGACAAGCCTGTAAGCTTTGTACCCTGAGTGCTGTGTGGAGGGACTGGGGTGGCCCAGAGGGCAGCAGGGACCCCAGTCTCGTGTCTTGTGCTTGTACATCTGTAACATTTTACCTGGCTGTACACTGTGCATCGCAGCAAGAGGTGACTGTGCCAGGCTTGGCTGGGGTGTGATGTGTCCCTTCCAACCCTGAATATGTGCCTCTGTCAAGACTCCTGGTGTTTCTGTGGTCCTATGGCCTCTCACTGGTGGTGCTCAGGCTGGGGTCCAGACAGGTTTGGGAAACTAGAAGATTTCCGTACTTCAATCCCCCAGACCCTCCACAGGCAAGGTTGTGAAAGACTTCTTGTGGGCCTCTGGCATTCTTCGTGCTGAGATATCATCTTGACAAGGACATCACAAAATAGTGCAACAATAGAACATTGGTTGCTATGCCCTTTAGGGAATCCTAGGAATTGTTGCTGTTGTCCTAAGAACTGTCATTCTGCAATGTGAGTGAGTGGATATCCCTCATAGAAGACTCACAAGGAAGAGCCAATCAGGGTGCCATGTAGCACCGATGAAACCTACAACTTTCTTCTAGTTCTTTAATGCTTCCTCCCCCTCTCCCACTATCATGACCCCTATTCTGCCTTCCAAATCTGGCTAGACCAGAGCATGTGCCCTGGTACAGATAAGACTTGGAAGCACACAGAATCCAGGACAGATAAACCCCTCAGGACTAATAGTGAGAGTAGCTATGCCAGGATGGTAAGAGGAAGGTGGGGGAGAAATGGGGAACTGGTCATAATGATCAATATATAACACTCTCCCAGAGGGCTGGGCAACAGAAAAGTGGGTAAAGGGAGATGTCGGGCAGTGTAAGACATGAAAAAAAAAATTATCAAAGGTTCATGAGGGAGGGAGAGGAAAAATGAGGAACAAAATAGAAGAAAAATGGAATTTCATTGTTTTAATTTGCACTTTGTGAATTATTACACAGGATAAACATTGTATATATGTCTTAGCTATTTGTATTTCTTCCTGTGCTCCCATCTCTCAATTCCGCATCCTCCTTGCATTCTGCGGGGTCAGCTGCCCCAGAGCCTGTGGCCAAGGTCCCAGGGGCCACCGTGGCAGTTGGCTAACAGGAAGCCTGCTCATTCTTCATCTTCTTCTTCCTCTTTTTTTTGGTATAAATTGGCATGATCCTGCTCATCCTTGAATTGGTAGATGGTTTTTGGTTTTGACAATTAGTTTCTGGCTTACGGGTCTACTCCTGTGCTGTCCTCTCTCGGCCCCCGCTTTCACTCTCTTGCCCAGTCTGCGAGAGTTTTCTGCTGCCTTCCAAGAACTCGAACAACACACTCCCCCTGGCTAGCATAAGGAAAATAAGAGCAAGAGGACGTATCTGCGCTCTGCTCTCAGGAGACCATATTCTGGTGGGAACAAAACCCACATAGCCAGTGAGTGTTCACATGCTTCTCGTGATGGGTACTCGGGGGGGGAGGGGGCTCGCTCCAGGTAGGCCAGAGATTCTCCAGAAGATGAGTCAGCTCTGCCTGGGTATGAGAGCCATGTGCAGAAGGCCAGGAGCTGGAACTTAGTTCACAGGTTGGCTAAGGAAGGAGGGACAGTTCCTGCAGCCATGGCAGAAGGCTGTGTACCTTAGGGCTTTACGGGAGTGAATTTCAGACAAGTGTGTGTGCATGGAGGAAAATGAGCTTAGAAATGTAAATGGAGCTAGAATTGTAAGAACTGAGTAAATCCTGCAAAGGTGGGTGGATTTTGTTCTATCAGCAAACCCATCCCCACAGTATCTCTTGGTCTTGGATAGTGATCACAGCCAGTGTTGATCTACTCTCACTAATGCCAGGACTGCGCCAAGTGCTTCCACTGCTTTACCTCCCACTCGGACCCGTGTGCTGGCTGGCTCACACTGCTGGCAGCAGGGAGAGGCTCTAGGGGACACAGCCTGGAGGAGGGGACTTAGTAACAAGAGGAGACGCTGGTGGTGAGGATGGAAGTCCAGGAGGCAGATTAGGGAGCAGAATTGCCAGTTGGATTGTGAGAGGGATGTGGGGCACTGCAGGGAAACGGAAATATGTTTCTTGTGACGGTTAGACATCTCTCCCATCCACCTTTGCTGTGTGTCCTGTGTGGGTTTGCATCCTGAAGTCTGTCGTGCCATAGCCTTGTAACGGGCGATGTCACCGAGTGCTTACCTCACTTCTCCAGGGCTCCGTTTCCTCCACTAGACAAAAGTCTCACCTCCATGGAGTCGTGGCTGACTCAGAGTGCCCCCGGAGGACAGGGTGGGACTGCCTGTGTGAGAGTCTGAGACTGCCCCTCTGCACCAGAGCAGGAAGGCTTGCCTGCCTTTCGAGGAAGGGCTGGTGGTTTTGAACGGCTGACCTTGCAATCAGCAGCCCAATGCATAACCACAGCCCCACCAAGGGTCCTTCGTCCTTCTTTTTTTCTAAAAAAAAAAAAAAAATCACTTAACCGGGATTTCATACAACTCATCACAATCTATCCCTCCATCCATTGTATGCAAAGCACATTTGTACATTTATTGTCATCATCCTTCTCAAAACATTTTCCTTCTACTTAAACCCTTGTTATTAGCTCCTCATTTTTCCTCTCTCCCCTGCTCTCCCTCCCTTATGAACCTTTGATCATTTATAAATTATTATTATTTTGTCATCTCCTACACTGTTGGATGTCTCCCTTTTCCCACTTCCCTGTTGTCCGTACCCTAGGGAGGACACCATATGTAGATCCTTATAATCCCCCTTTCTACTCCACCTTCCCTTCACCCTCCCAGTATCACCCCTCTCACACTGGCCCTTAAGGGATCATCTGTCCTGGATTCCCCATGTTTCTGGTTCCTATCTATACCAGTGTACATCTTCTTGTCTAACATGATTTGTAAGGTAGTATTGGGATTATGATAGCGGGAGGGAGGAAGCATTTAAGAACGAGAGGAAAGTTGCATATTTTGTTGTTACTACACTGCACCCTGACTCCTCCCTGAGACCCTTCTGTAAGGGGATGTCGCTTCCCTTACCGATGGGCTTTGGGTCTCCACTCTGTACTCCCCTCATTTATAATGATATAAATTTTAGTTCTTTGATGCCTGATACCTGATCCTTTTGATACCTTGTGATCACACAGGCTGGTGCACTTCTTCCATGTGGGCTTTGTTGGTTCTGAGCTAGATAGCCACTTGTTTACGTTCAAACCTTTAAGACCTCAGATACTGTATCTTTTGATAGCCGGGCACCATCAGCTTTCTTCACCACATTTGCTTATGCACACCTTTGCTATCAGCGATCATATCAGGAAGGTGGGCATGCAATGATATGATTTTTGTTCTTTGATGCCTGCTAACTGGTTCCTCTTTCTTAACTACGTGTTGGGGGGGGGGAATCTTACTCTGAAGGGAAAGTGCAATCATTAGAGGCAAATCAGAGCACGGACAGAGAGTGTGCCTTCCCTAGGTGAGGCCTATTCCCATGACAGTGGACATAATACCATAATAACAGCAACACAGATGTTTTATCTAATAGAAAGTCTGGTGCCAGAAAGCATTAGGTGGAGCAAAACCATATGTTGCTAAGAAGATGAGGAAGTAAATCTTGAGAGCCAACATTTCCTGCAACTGTGCCGTATTTTCAGGGAAGTTCTGGATGTGCCTGGCAGTGGGACCAGGCATCGGCTATCACCAGTTGAGTTGTGCATGCACTGGGGCAGTCTTTCCATAATCAATGTGTCTGCTTTCATTTCAGGACCCCAAGTCAAATTTGATCCAACAGTGGCTGTCTGAAGAGAATAATCTTGGTGTTGTTTCCAAAACTTTTCAATTGTCTTCCCACCCAATACTTGGTGACTGGTCCATTCAAGTTCAAGTGAATGTGAGTATCAATGTCCTTTTGAAGGGATAATTCTAGAATGGCTTCAGTAATGCAAGTGGGGACATATCTACAAAGTCATCTATTTAATGATCAGGAAAAATTAAAATGAGCATCAAGATAATTTAAGTGATTTATTTTCAATTTACTATAGGGCTAACCTTCACTATGCTATATTAGAGCTTTAATTATTCTTTTTATAATATAATGTTTGAAGGTTAGTCCATTTTGCCATCAAATATAGAATTATTTTTTTAAAGAAATGGACATATTGCACATTTTGAGTATTTAAAAGCTAAGCCATGAATATATAGTGATTATTTGGTTTCTAAGGAAAATGACTCTTTTAAAAATATGTTTTAGTACAATATCATTCACATATTGTACAATCAAATAGCTGGATAATCATCACCTGTCCCGGCCTGCGGGTCCGTAATTCGCAAGTCCTGGAAGGAGGAGCGGGAATTGGGGGGACAGGAGACACGAGAAATGGAGACAAGACAGGATTCTGATCAAGTCTCGTTTATTGGGGCAAAACTCAGGGTATATATAGCCAATGGTCAGGAGTAAAGGTCACAGCTTATGCTAATGAGGTAAAGTCAACAGGGGGCCAATCCTAGAGGAGTGCCAAATAAGGCATGCGAAAGGGGCTGTTTACAGTGACAGTTAACAGTTTACAGTTTAAAGATAACAGACTACTAGTCTTAGGTGATTAGCATATAGTTAACTGACAAGTGAAGGTCAGCAAGTCTACAAGTTAAGCTTCAAAGGGCAGGGCTGTTTGCAGTTATAAAGATAATAGACTACTAAGCTCAGGCAACAAACAGTAACAGAGTTCAGACTAGTGACTGTAGCAAGGTCAAGCATGTCCGGGCTGGATGGCTCCGGACAATCACCCCAACCATTTCTTCTTTCTTGTCCTGGTTGTTGCCAACTACACATTTCCCCATGACTTCTCCTGTCAAACCCTAGCTAGATTCCATAATCAAGAAATAACACCAACAATGTCAAAACAGAGCCGAGAAAAGAAACCTCAATCAAAAAGAAATCAGAAAATATTAAAAAACTGAAACAACTTTAAAATGAGTCGAAAGGGAGATCAAATGATAAGATATTGTATTTTGCCCTAACTCTGTCTGTCATAATTGAATCTGCAATGCTCTCTTCCTGGGGGGCAAAGCTATTCATCTTCCTCTAACCTGGCTAGAGGGAATTCGCCAGAGACTTAACCTTTGTGGGGTCCCTGGAAATGGATTTTGGGCTTCCACTGTTATCCAGAGCTTTTTAAGTTCACACCCTGTTTCCTCCTTCAGATTTGGATTTTATTATTTACAATACTTGGGTCACACAGGCTGGTATGCTTTGTGGACTTAGTTGAAGGATCGTGACTCTTGATGAGAAATTGAACCAGCATGATTTATTTATTGAGCACGAAGCTGTTCATTGTCAATCAGGTGGGGGATTCATATTTCAGATAATAAACACTGCATTCAGCAGTTCCTACCACTGAAGAACCTCTGTCTTATCATGCTCCTCAAGACTAACATATTTTAATTTCGTGGTTCTAGTAAACAGTGAGTTTAACAGTCACATGGTCTTTCGATTTCCAATCTTTTCCCCCCAACTCCTCCTCCTCCCTTATTTGCTGTCAGTGCATGTAACTCTGAGGTCTAATAGAAAAGGAGATGTAAATGTCATATTTTCCTTCAAGCCTCCAGTTTTCACCTGTGTACCTCATTTTCTTTGGAGTTTATTAAGATGAATCTAATTCACACATAAGAACTTCAAAATGGAGTTCTGTTACATGACTTCTCACAGTTGCCGTTTAGGGCTGGATCATTCTTTGTCACGGTCTGTGCTGTGCCTTGTGGATTGTTTAGTGACATCTCTGGCCTCTGTCCCCTCCCTCCACCCTCATTGTAACACCCCAAAATGTCCCTAGGCATGACCACATATGCTCAGGGAAAATAGCATCAGCTCCTTGGTTGAAAACCAAGTATGAGAAGTGTTAGCATCAGAAGGGCTGATATGTGAGTTTAAGTCCTCAGGGGAGGTCAGCGTCAGTCCTATTTGTGAGCCTTGGCCTTTTGCTCTTGGGTGATCACAAGAGTTCTGGAAAAGAGGGAGAGAGTGAGAGAGGAGAGAGGACCAGTGAAGGAAGGATGATAGAATAGTTGAGATTCATAGAAGATGGGACACTGGACTTGAAAGATTCCTGGCATCTCTCATGTAGTGATTTGTACACATGTCTCATATTACTTTAGTATGGAGAAAAAAAATAAGATTGTAGTAAGGAAAAAAAAAAAGGACTACTTTAAAGAAAAAAAAAATACGTCCTTAAATGCCATGTCCAGTGCTCCCCTTACCCTTGAATTTCATGCTTCAGACATATGCTCACAGTTTCTGACACTCATCACTCTTATTCCAGTGCCTTCTCCAGACTGACTTCTTGGCCTGGGATGTTGTTCTATCTGCTGTCACTCCAGCTAATTGTCTTCTTCCTCTTCCCAAATGGCACTCCCCCCTCCCTCAGCCCCCCATGTATTTGAGTCACTCCTGGTGGTCCTTCTCAGGCTGTCGTAGTTATCATGGAGACGGTGTGTGTGTGTGTGTGTGTGTGTGTGTGTGTGTGTGATGTGAGACCGTTTGCACTGTCCATCCCTAGATCCCCAGGACGTATCAGGTTTCTTTGGGGATTGTCAGAAGCCCAAATACATTAAATGAACGTCTGAAAGATGCGCAATCGTCATGTGTCTCAAACTCAATATACTTTACCCCTGGCCCCATTCTGTCACTTATCTTTATCTTTTAGGGGGGGGGCGGGAAGAAAAGCCTCTTGACCAGATGAGGTATTAATGGGGAGAATAGGGGTCTTGGTGCTGTGGGTTCCGTGCTGGCTGTGAACTGCAAGATGAGGCTGTCAGTGCTCGTCAAGAATTGCATTCCACCTTTGCTTTGGAATTAATGTAACGTCTTAACAGCGGTGGGGTCTGTCTACTTGAGTGCATACTTAGTATATGTGCCAGCATTCCAAAGTCACCAAAGTAAATCCTCCTCCCCCAACATCACAAAATCTCATTCTACCTGTGAAATGAGTATAACCCACCATAATTAAATTTTTGTAACTATTCCATCCGGAAAAAATGTTTATGCATATAAAATACTAACTAATGAAAAATGTGCAAGGCCAGCCACAACAGAACCTAATGAACCATGTACTACCGAATCCCAAGCACATGGAATGTTTTCAACATCTAAAATTCCTAGGAGTTTAAAGGGCTAGAATAAAATAAAGGCCTTTATTAATAATACTTACAGTAAGATTCTTACTGTTCAAGTTTACCATCCTATTAATGTACTGACATTTGTTTAGCAATTTGTTCCTTTTTCTAAAATGATGGGGTTGTGTTAGACTGCCAAACACCTTTAACATACAAGATTTTTTATGCATATTTTGTTTCCCCTCATGTTTTAAAATCTTCACTGGATGCTCTGACTTGTTTTCCAGGAAGAAAAAAATGACTAAGCTTAATTTTTTTCTTTTTAAGTCATTTTATTGGAGGATCAAACAAGCCTTTTCACAATCCATACATTTGTCCATTATATGTCAAGTACATTTTTTACATTTGGCGCCCTCATCATTCTCAAACATTTGCTTTCTATAAGCTTAATTTTTTTAACTATGACGTTTGTCAACTCTAGGGCAAGAGCATTTTTAAAAGTCAGAAACTACACTTTTCATTGTAGCATTCCTATAAATAAAAACTTTACTTTTTTCATGTGGAAAAATTCTTTTTTGTATTTTCTATATTTGCTTCTGTGGTTCATTGGCTCAAGCGCTTCTTTGGTTCATTGGCTCAAGCTTCCACTGGAAAAGATGGCCTGACCTGATTCATAATAAAAGCAAAGTATATACTGTCAGGAAAAAAAAAAAGAATTGCTTTCCCAGAGATCTTAAACTTCAGCTCTGTTCTGGCCAAGGTCGGATTGAGTAGGACAGTAGGTTTCATTTGGAATGTTCACTTTTGTCCCAGGAAAAGTCATTTCACACAAAGACGATGCGAATCCTTCGGAGTCCACCAGGGGTCAGTGTCCGATCAGAGAAAAGCTTTGCCAGGCCCCGGGGCCAGACGCCAGTCCCTGGGTTTTGTCTTCCCCGGATTCCTGCACAGTGTTTCTCCACAGACCGACGGTGGTTGATTATTAAACTGCTGCTCTTGTTGCAGTGAAGGGGGACTGGGAGGGAAAGATTCTTCAGTCTGCCACTGCAGGCCGTATTTTTATGTTTCTAAGGCAGTGGCCATTCTTAGTACAAAACACGACTTTCAGAAGTGTGTGCGGAAGCATCGTGTTACTCTGTAGAAAGCATACGAAACAAATCTTGCTACCTCTGAAAGGTGGTTAAGAATGCTCCACCCCTCTGTGCTTGCAGTGGTAGGCATTAGGGACCTGCCCTGCCAGGCCAGGGGAAGTCATACCATTCACTCATACTGGCTGGGCTCCTGGCCAGTTTAGCACCTGTGAGGCCTTTGGGTGTCAAATAAAAAATAAACGAGCCACTTGCACTCCTTTCTGGGTCACTCGCATTGCTGCTGGGCTGCAGGCATGACTTTTCGCCATCAGATTTTTTTTGCTGATACTTTGTGTAATGCGATCTAGTAAACTCTCTCTGCTCTTCTCCTTCCTGATACTTTGTGTAATCCGTTATAGTAAATTCTCTCTGTTCTTTTTCTCTTTCTCCTTCTTCTCCTCCTTTTTTTTCTCTCTTTCATGCTGCAGGACATAGTGAGGGGGCAGGGTTGGTTTCCCTTGTATGCAGGCAACACGAAGGTATTTTTGGCCATGATAGTTTAATCTGATTGCAGGGCAACTCTTTATGATGGCGATTTTATAGAACCTGTTAAAATGAGCAAACTTTAATAAGAACGCTGACTTAAATTTGTTTTGTTACTGCCGTCTATGTCCAGTCACCTGCATCAATGTGAATGATTTGATGCTCTGAGGCCCTTTTCTTGAGAAGAACCACTGTGGGGTCTCTCTCCCATGCTTGGCCCATCTCTGGCCCACCATGTCATCTTAGCTTTCTGAAACACCCTCTCAAAGCAGGTCACGCTCCTGTTCTCAGTGTCACAGCTCCCCACAGACTGTTTCCAAGGTCATTCTGTTTCCCATCCACTCCCTGCCAGGAGGAAACTTCTCCTGCGAACCAGCCTGCAAACAAGCCCAGAGAAGAGAACTGGCTTTGAAACAAAACGTTCCTTGGGTTTTCAGTTTGGGGCAGTGCTTCTCTCGGAACCTTAGGTATCAATTTTGTGAACTGGGAGACCCAAGCATGAGGGCTCGGTTCTCTCCCAGAACCCAAGACGATTCTGGTTCCTGAGAGAGAGGCTCCTGTGCCCTCAGCAATCGCAGCCCTTTTCTTCATCAGGTGGAAGCCTGTCCCCTCCACGTGCCGCTCCGTTTCCCCCCAAGAAGGCCCCTGCTGAGTCTGGTGTTTGCTGCCCTCCAGACATCCAGATAGATGCCCGGAGTCAGGCCTCCTCAGCTGTTCTGTTCTAGGGAGATGCAGTGCTGGGCTCTGGAAGAGCCACCTGGGTTATCGTCTGACCTCTTCCGCAGGGCCTCTGAACTCCCCGGGCGATTGACTTCATCTCTGTAGGTGACCAGCTCATTGGAATGTTCTGGATCTGTCTCGGACTTAGCAAATACATGGACCGGCGGGCTCGCATTTGGAGGACAGTGTGTATTTTACAGCGGACAATCTGGTGATTCAGACGTACAGGCAGCCTGCGAGCCACGGAACTGGATCGTGTCTGTTTGTTCTTGCTCAAACAGAGCGCACTTTCTCTGCCCCTGTCTGAGTCTCCAGCCAATGTTGGACGTTAGGGGACAAGAAACTGAATGTAGAAAATCCCACATGCTTAACGCTTGAAAAGCACTTTATGTTGGAGCTCTAGCCGATATAGGGTGGGTGTCAAAGGATTATGTAATTCAGGCCATCTGCAGTCCGTGTGCAGTCCGTACGAGTGACTTATGCTTTCATTCGAGTTCGTTATTCTAGAAAGGTGAGGGCTGGGTTGTCAGGACCTCCCTGCATTTTACAGTCTTGTGAAATCTTCTCTATCTGTTTTTGTCTCGCTGCCCAACCGACTTCTGGGCCTGCTTCCTTCCACGGTCAGGTTTGTCTGGAGTCATTTGTCCTTTGCAAGAGAGCACATCTTTGTTTGGACAGTTCTTGTCCCCCAAGTGCTTTACAAGCAGCATCTGGGCCGCACTCTGCCTGGTTTGTGATGACAGCTTCACAGAAAGCATGGAGCAAGTTGTGACAGGTCGCAGAACAGTGGCGTCTGCTCTGGAATGTGGACCTGGCTTCCAGAACCCTTCTGTTAGCCTCTGCTTCAAAGGGGATTGCTTTTTCTTTGGCCAGAGAGCCCACTTTTCTCAACTCCATGTGCCACGAGGAGAGGAAGGAGGAGTCTGTTTGGAAGTTGGAGTCTTCAGAGGACCGGCTGACGGATTGCAGCACTTCATTCTCCATTCTTCCATGAGACCTCATTCGTGCCTCTACCACAACACTTACTGTACATCGGCGTAGTTTGAAAAAATATTTTTTAATATAAAAATATTTAAATATGATGACCTCAGTTACCAGATGAACTCTTTGAAGACAGGGCTATCTCTTATTAACTTTTGTAATTTGTGATGTCTAATCTGCATTTCCTATCAGAGCTGTTAGAAGATCTCACTCGTGGCTGGGGGACAGGGGAGGGAGTGAAAGGAGTGCGTGACATTTCCCCCTGCGCTGTTGCTGCTGTGTACGGCCCATTTCTTTGCTATGCCTGCTCCTCCGTATTCAAGTTCTCCTCTAGGAGACGCTGTAGGGATACGTGTAGGCACTTATAAAGCAACAAAGCCCACATGGAAGAAGCCCACAGCCTGTGTGATCTCGAGGTGTCGATGGGATCAGGTATCAAAGAGCAAAAAATCATTTCATTGTGAATGTGGGGGAGTGTGGAGGGGGACCCAAAGCCCATCCATCTGTAGGCACCTGGACATCACCTTCCAGAAGGGACGTAGGGAAGAGAGGAGTCAGTCAGGGTGCAGTGTAGTAATGAAGAAGCATACAATTTTCCTCTAGCTCTTAAAGGCTTCCTTTCTCTCACCGATCATGATTCCAATTCCACCTTACAAATATGGCTAGACCAGAGGATGTACACTGGTTCAGATAGGAACTGGAAACACAGGAAATCCGGACAGATCAACCCTTGAGGACCAGTGGTGAGAGTGGCCATACTGGGAGGGTGGAAGGAAGAGGGGGGACCGATGTAAAGGGGGACCGATGACAAGGATCTACATTTAGCTCTTTCCCTGGGGAATGGACAACAGAAAAGTGGGTGAAGGGAGATGTCGGACAGTATAAGACATGGCAAAATAATAATGATTTTTAAATAATCAAGGGATCATTGGGGGGAGGGGAATGAGGAGCTGATAGCAAGGGCTCAAGTAGAAAGAAAATATTATGAGAATGATGATGGCAACAAATGTACAAATGTGCTTGACACAATGGATGGATGGATGGATGGATTGTGATAAGAGTTGTACAAGCCCCTCATAAAATGATTTTAAAAAGAAAAAAAGAATAGGTTTATATATTTTAGTTTTGGGAATATATGTAGGTATTATAAATAATGACCCCCCCCCCTCAGTTTTATCGGCATATAATTCCTGCAATTCAAAGGTTTAAACATATTAAAAAGAACTTTACCACATTAATTTTAGAATCTTTTCTTCATTCCTGGAGTTCTTCCTCCGTCTTTCCCACTGTTGTTGCCATTGGGCCCCTGTGGTGGCCATGGGTCAGTCCAGCTCTGTGAGGGCGGCCCTTTTTCTGACAAAGTCTCCACTTTACCAGCACAATGTCCTTCTCCAGGCACAGGCCCTCCTGGGAGGCGAAGTCTCGCCATCCTTGCTTCGGTGGAGCATTCTGACAGTACTTCTTCCAAGACAGATTGCTTGCTTTTCTGGCAGTTCACCTATATTCAGTATTCCCTGCCGAGCCCTGTGGCTTTCTATGGGCCTCAGAATAAAGCCAGTGCTTTACTGGGGCCCACATAAGACCCTGCCTGAGGTGACTCCACTTTTTCAGCCTCCTCTCTGGATTTTCACAATCCCCTGCAAATTCAATCTCTAGCTTTTATCATAGTTTATGATGATATATTTCTGTGTGAGATTGTTTTTATAAATTTATCTTCACAAGAGTCAAAGTCAAAGTACCATGGCGGGGACCCCCCTTCTCTGTCTTCCCCCATCGTCTATTTAGCACAATGCCGGGTACTTGGCGCAATCAATCTCTGTTGAAGGCAAGGAGGAAGGAATGGATTCATTACATTGGGCCATAGCGCTAGTAATTCTGTTAAAGTATCCCTGAGGTGGAAACTAGTCTTCTTGATTTTTTAAACCCACCATGGATGGTCCTTATGTGTAGCCTTAGTTGACGTGCACTGCCCTAGAAAAACACATTGCGACTGTAGGTGATACAATAGATGTCTAAGCAGGAAAAATGTGAAGTGAGGGCCAGGTAATTCGCATTTGCCTAGAGTGTGTAGGATTTGAAGCACATCAACAGTTTTTGCTTCACATTCTCTTCTAATCTTTTCATATATACTTTCCTGCTCTCCACGTAGGCATGGCGTTTTGGGGCAACCCCCTCTGCGAGCCCTGTGGTCGTCTTGCATCTTGTTTCTGAATATTGGTGTAGTTGTTGTCTTGGAGCCTGAGCCCCAAAGGAGTCTGAAAGCATTGATTTTAGCTTACCTTACAGGGGCCACAGGTGCCTTACTGGTTCCTGGCTGGGCTCTGGTGCAGGGTCTGTGGAAGGAGGCCCTGGGCTGTGGGGGTGTGCTGCCCGTGAAGGTTTGACCACAGGTGACTGTTTCAAACCACCAGCTACCCTGGGAGAAAGATGAGGCTGTCTGCTTTCAGAATAAGTCTTTTCTTCTTTTAGCAGTTTTATTGGTGTATAATTCACCTACCACACAATTCTATAGTTGAAATATATTAAAAAGAGTTGCTGCCCTCGCTACAATCAACTGTACAACATCTCTATTCTTGTACCTTGATGGTTAGCTCCTCAGTACCCCCGAGCTTCCCCTAAGGAACTATCAATCTAGCTACTGCTCCTGCAGATTTATCCTGGATTTCATATAAAGAAAACCGAACAAAAGGGGAGGTTGGACAGAGCGCTGTGTGTCCCAGCTTTCTCCAGAGTCCCAGAGCTGGGATGCTGAGCCATGAGGGGGCGCACCCTCCTGTTTTGGGGGGCTGCCCCCCGCAGCACTCTGTGAGCTGTCTGTAGGTAAGAACAAGTCCTGGTCTCTCCGCGTCCATGACCAAGGTTGCTTTGATGAACATGATGACTCCCTCACCGAACACCCCTAGCACACCAGAAACCTGTGGAAGCCAGCACAACCACGTGTTCTGCTTCAGTGCCAGCCATGCTGCTACTGTCTGCTTCCGGAGAGAATGCAGACCCTAAGAGCTACTGTTCACATAATTCAACTGTTAGTGCCATGTGGTGAGCAGGCTTTTTTCTTCAGTGCCCACTATGACTGCATGACCAACAAACGCTACAGCTAAACCCACCACTCTGCCTTCCCCTGGTACAACTCCCACTAAAGTTCCCACGCATCTGGCTGACACCGCTGTGACTGGCCTCACCGCCGGAGTGGAAGTCCAGCATGACAGAGCCCATTTCACTGGAGGATTGTCCTCCCCTTGGTGGGCAGCCTGTACATGCCTTCACCGATGAACTCGGCAAATCTAAGGAAAGAAATGACCACACTCTCTAAAATGTATCAAGGTACACATTGGGTCTGCTCTGGCTTTCAACATTTTTCTGTGTGTGTGTGTGTGTGTGTGTTATATTGGGGTTTACCTCTGATGTACATATCATTGGGGTCAGCACTCTTGAATGTTTGTTGTCAGAGGAACCAGACCCTAACTAATTATCACGGTTCCGGTTGATACAATTGTACTTCTAAGATATATAAAGATTATAGTAGAGTCATAGAAAGATGAGGGAGAGAGATTGAAATAATGGAGTCAGACACGTTTCATAGTAGCATGCTCACCTCTGCCTAGCTTGGTGGTTCACATGAAGATGTGGAAGGTGGGAATTGCAGGGGAGAGAGAGCAATTTATTGCTATCCAAGGCTTATATATCTTTAGGGGCATACGTGCCCCCAATTACAGGTAAAGACATAGGTCACAGGAAGGGGTTGTCTGATACAAGCAATAGGAAGGAGACATACAATGGGTATAAGCGTAACAGGAAGGGGATGAGCTCACGGTGTACACATAATAGGAAAGGGAGGAACTAGGGGTATGCATGTGACAAGAAGGGCGGCCTGGATTCATAATGGCGGCCTAACCTTGGTCATCCTTGAGTGGGCTTGACCTCCCTGGGTTCTCCTTCAGGAAACAATCTATATCTATCCTTACTAGAAGTGAGTGGGCCCTACTTAGGGTGGGACAGACTATCCAGTCTGATTGCTGTAGATGGCAGATAATCCTTAGGGAGAATAGCCTCCGGCCTACTTCTGTTGACCTCCAAGTGTATAGTCACTTGAGACGTGTAGCAAGCAGATAAGTTTGGCATGTATTTGGGGGAGGCAATTTAGGAGAAACCTTTCTGTTTCTTACAGTTTCTTATGTTTTTTGGTACATGAAACCTAGAATTGATGTACCTATAGACACAGAAAGTGGAATAAGGGGTCCTGGGGGGCCAGAGTCATGGAGGAGAATAGAAGGGATCTGAGAGCAAGGAGTTCAAGAAGGGAGAGAATGATGTGAAAATGATTGTGGTGGCAATTGCACGATGCTGCCTGATGTGATTGAACTATGGAAAGCTCCCAATAGAATGGTTAAAAAAACCTACCCAATGCAAAATAAAGTAAGCCACATCCAGTTAACACAGACCACTGATTCATTCATGTAATTCACTGAGACCAAAGCCATGTCTTTCAAGATGTCCCACATGGAAGACGCTGCTCCAAGACCTTGACATTTTCACAGGGTGCATCTAGGGAGCCTCGAAGAAAATTCAGTCATCATTTGATTCCGCAGGAATCTTTAAAATACTCTGCATGAATCTTTGCGGTCGTCTAACTTAAATGGCTGCTCCTGGGGGCGTGTGTTCTCTTTTCTCGACCCGCCACATGAACCTTTTTGTAAGTGATGGAAAACAGCGCCCAGTTGGCAGTTTAAATATCGTCATGTTGAAGGCTGCAAGTGGTAGTCCTTTCATCTTCACTCGATGCAGTCCAGTGACCAGCATGGAGAAGAATGTGCCGAAGGAGCATCAATCAGGTGGCGTTTGGGCTGTCACTTCAAAGTGGAGTTGAATTTATAAACTTAGTAGCCTACACTGTATCCTGAGAGTAACAGGTTGCGCTCGGTAAGTCATTTTTTTAGAGAACTCACTGCCGAGTCAGTGCTGATGCATAGCCACCCGAGAGCACAAGGTCGTTCTTCTCCTGTGAGTTTCCAAGATGATAACTTTTCACGGAGTAGAAAACCCCACCTTTCCCCTCTGAAGCAGTGGGTGGTATCGAACTGAGGACCTTGCAAATCGTAACCACTCCGCCACCATGGGTCCTTGAATGGAAAAGACCCTCAATGTATAGCAAGTCATCTTTTCAGATCGCAGATGTGACCACTGCAATTTCAGAAAGTCGGAGGGCTTTTGGTTGATCAGATTACTGCGTAGTTTCCTTTTCTTTTTGCTTTCCATTCTTTATTCTCACTCTGTTTTATTTCTTGCAATACTACTATTTCAACATGGGGTTGATATTAAAATATTGTTAGTGATGTTTTAAAAGATAATTTTATCAGGAGCTCTTCCAGCTATCACATAATTCCATAGTTTAATCACATCAAGCAGTATTATACAATTGTTACTGCAATCAGTTTCAAAACATTTTCTTTCTTTTTGAACTCCTTGATATCAGCTCCCCTTTATCTCTGCCCTCCTCCCCTCGCTCCCCCAGAACTCTCATTTATTGCTGCATCTAACACCTTCCAATATATCCATTTACATACAATTCTATTGCTCTCTCCCCATTCGTGGCGTTATACAGTCGTTAATACTGTCAAACTGCCGCCACCCCCTCCCCCACACACTTTTGTTACTGTTTCTGAAGAGTTATCTATCTTGGCTTTCATGGCTCGAACAATCTTAATTATGGAAATGAACATACACAAGTCTAACATGACTCATGAGGTAAAACAAATAATAACTGTAATAGTAAGGGGAGGAAATATTAAAGAACCGGAGGCTAGTTATGTATTTCATCGATACTATAATGCACCCTGGATTTATCATCCCTTCTGTGTGGCCCTTCAGAGATGGACTGTTCAATGATCTTGCAGGTGTGTTTGGGCTCTCCACTACATTCCCACCCTTCACATAGATTTTGTTTGAACTTCTGCTACCTTTCCCCATCAGCAGCTCATGATCACACAGGTTGGTGTGCTTCCTCCACGTGGGCTTTGTTTCCTCCCCGTTAGATGCTTTCAATTCTTTTTGGGTTAAATTCCTGTACTATAATGTACCTATTTCTATAGTTTTCTTGTGAAATTCTAGTTCTGTAAGTTTTTTACTTTGTTTTTTTTTTCTGTTTAGAATCAATTCAAGAATTACTTCCTGTGTTTCACACGTTATACTACCTCAGAGGCTTCCTAGTTTAACATGTAATTTTTTTGTTTGTTTCTTTTAGCCTGCAGTGACTGAATTTGGTAAATCACTTTGATCCATCCAAAGAACTCAAACCCTTTGCATTTTGGTAGTTATAATAAAGATTGTTAAAATGAAGATTTACTCTTCCTTTCTTATCTTCTGGTGGAACTGAAGTCTGTTTCAGTTGCAAATTTGTACATAAACCTAATGTTTTCAAGTGCCTTAATTGTTTCAAATATCTGGCTTGGAATATTTTGAGGTGAAGTAGTTTATCTTACATTTTTTTGTGTTTTCATCAGTAGTAATATCCTAGGTAGCTCTTCTTTTTTTCAATTGCGCCATGGCTGTTACTTATTACTATGTGATACTAAGATTTATTTGAGAATATATAGAATTTCTATTCTCTATGGTTAAAAAATAGAGCCACAATGGTATAATTGTCTTTGTCCAGGATGGGAATATTTTGCCATACATTCTTGTCAACACACAGAGCAAATTTCATGACATAATTGCTTTAGATTAGATTTTCCAGGTCTAACAAACACCTCTTAGATAAAAACTCACAGCCTTTTCAAATTATTTCACTTTTTTCTTGATCAATTTAGTTACATTTTGAGCCATTAAAATATTTTTGTTTTTATTCCAAAAGGTGCATAGAAACTTTTGACATTTCCCAGCTGACTTCTTCATGTAGAAATACAGTTTTTCTTTATGGATGCTTGTTGCATCATAGGCAGACACTGCTGTATTAAGAAATTTCTATTTTAATTCATTCAGAATGATAAGACCAATGTGCTTCATGATTTAAAATAAATCTGCCTATTTATTGATAAAAAGAAAATTACACAAAAAATCCCAACATGACAACAAAATAAAACCTCAATACAAGAGAAAGTAGAAGATTGGAGACACAAGAGCAAATTAAAAATGGGTCAAAAGGGAAAACATGGTAATATGTTAACTTTTAACCTAAATATATCTTCAGCATCCCACTTTCCAATGCAACTCTGCCTGAGGACAAGACTATTCACCTCCCTAGGCAATTTTCTGAGGAAATTCAATGGCAGCTTAGTTAGAGTGGGGGCTCTGCAAAGGGGTTTTCTTTCACTGTCATCCATAGCCTGCTGCAAACCGTGTGCTCAGAATTTAAGCTCCACTTCGATGTCCTCCGTTCATCCTTTGATCTACAGTCATTGGATCACACAGGCAGTTCAGATCACACAGACAGTTCACTTCCTTCGAGGTGGACTTCATGGACCACCTCACCTAAAGGGCTGCTTGTTTTAAAACCAGCCTAATTCAAGGCCCCAGGCAGGATTCTTTCTGATAGCCAGAGATCATCTGATTTCTTTATCACACTTTGATATGGCACCCATATTGTCAGTGATGGCTTTGTGAGGGTAAATATTGAGCAGGACTGCTGCGTTTTAAGAAGGAATTGTCCTCACATGAGAGCTTATCGCTAAGTGTGAGCTCAAAAATCCATTCGTGTGTGCATAGAGTTAGTCCTGGAAATTCTAGATAGGGTCACTAGATGTCAGAATTGACTACAGCACTGGGTTTGGGTTGACTTTGATTTGATGTGTGTGTAGGTATTTTAAGAGTTCCATGGTAGTGGAGTGTAGATTTAAAAAACACAGTGCTTTTAGTAGATCTTTAAATAGAAATTAAGCCCAGACACTGAGGTCAGTGGTGAGGCAAACTTTCAAATGATCATAAATGAACAAACAAAATTGTCCATCCAAATTCTTACTTCTGGGTCTGGAATCTCTTTTTTTTCCAGGAGCAAGAGTTGAAAGAAATGGACCTGAATTAGAAAAAGCCAAACTAACCTATTTTTAAAATGGCCATGCAGTGTGCCATATTTCTTCAAGTTAAAAATAGAGACTCTCTCAAGAGTTGGATCGCTTTATGGTTAAACGGGGAAATTCTGCCACCGGAAGAGATGGTTTTAGTAACTCATATGTCTTCAATTTGTACTTTAGTCACAGCAGATTCCTAAATATGTAGTAAAAGTACCGCACTTTCCTCTTTTCTTTTTTTTGGGGGGAGGGGGCATCATTGCCCTCTGGTGGGGGTGGGAGGCCCAGCCTTGCTTCTGCAGAGCTGCTTTTGGATTTGAACCTCCAAGTCTGTGGGTCGCAGTCCCGCGCTCAACCACTACGCCACCGGGGCTCAGTCCCTTTCCTCTTTTCTTTGACGGATTTCCATAGCATGCACACCCATATTGAGCTGTTACTGTAGGGGAAACATTGATGAAGCATGGAGAAGACTCAGCATATCCTCTTTATAATTTCTGCCCTAGAGGTTGTCCAGAAAACTTAACATCTGATACAAGTAGAGATTAAAAAAGTGCTTCAGAGCTAAATCTCTAAGGGATGGTTTTCTCCAAAGAACGATGCCCTTCCTGGGGAAAGGAGAGGTGGGTGAATGTGCTTGTATTACCTTACTGACAAGATGTTTGCTTAGAAAATATGATGCCAAAATATTGAAGACTCCAGGTCATCTTTTCTCTCCAACCGTTGGCAACTGTTGTGTTAAAGGAACACAAATAATTTTTGATGTGCTGGAAGGAATAGAAAGGCCTCATTTTGAAGAAGCATAGGTTCCTTCGGAACAAAAGTAAACTTGCTTAGTAAATGGAAGTTGTGCTTTCTACAAATGGCTTATAGCCAAAATGGGTCCTCCCACCCCCTTATGTTGCAGTTTTGTGTAGTTTAGTTTAGTTCAAACAGAAGGGTCAGTGGATTCTGACCTAAAGGACAAATCTGGCCTGACCTCTGTTTTTGTCAATAAACTCTTATTGGAACACAGCTATGTTCGCTTGTTCACATATTATTTACAGCTGCTTTTGCTCTGTGGTGACAGAGATCGTCTGACCTTTAAAGGCTAGCATAGTTGCCACCTGAGCCCGCAGCGGAATCTTGTAGATTCTTATTTTGGACAAGGGCCCCCCAGTAGTGTAGCGGACTGCTAGCTAGGCTGCTGATTTCAAACCCACTAGTTGTTCTGAGAAGAAAGACTTACTGCTTTGGAAAGCCAAAGGGACATTTCTACTCTGCCCCAGAGAGTCGCTGTGGGTAAGAACTGACTCTATTGCAGTGGGTTTTTATTTTTACAAATGAAAGTTCTTAATATTTGTGTTTTTGTGCCCGGTGGTAGTAAGTACCAGTTCTCGGAATTATTATGGAATGGAGGTACTTTCTCCAATTCTTGATTACACATTTTATAAAATGTATCATAAATATAGCTAAACTCTGTAAAAATGGTTGTGGGCAGATTGCTTACTGGGCAATATGTTGAAAATTATAATAGTCAGTGCTACTTTTCAAAGTCCTTGGGCAGTAAAAGAATTTATTTCTCAATTTGCATTTCACTACTTATAAACACCCTGGGAAGACATTGCGTAGTACAAAACACATTGTCATCAGTCAGTTACAAAAGGATTTCTTGGAACAAATTAATATGACAATGAAAGGAATCACTTTTGTCCCTTATTTTTCTAGTTTCCCACGCTGGCTGTCTTCTCCCATTCCTTGGCCTTCACATTCCTTCCCAAGAAAGGGCAGAGTGTTAAGGTTACTCTGTGGGTCAACTGACAGATGGCTGTGCCTCTTTAGGTTGTGGAAGCCTCTTGAGGAGAAGGTTACTTTAATGTCATGCAGGAGATCACTGAGGCTCATCTGCCAGGCACTGTAAGCACCAGCCTGCAGACACGAGCCCACTCACTCATTTGTACATACGTTCATTCAAGGAATATAGGACGCCTAGACAACTCTTGCGACACGAGGGCTTTTGTAGTCTCTTACAGGAGAGAGACACAAAGCAGGTAATTGTATATGTTAAGGTAAATGATCGAGTTATATATAGGGTATCATGGGGGAGGGGAGCATCTAATCCAACTCAGGGACAGGTACTTGGAGGAGGTTAAGTCCTGCAGGAGAAGTAGGATGTAGCTGGGAAGGGAAGGGTACTGTGTGTAAGAGAAGATACTGGTTTGAACAGAGGCAATTGCATTATGTGTACAGGAACTAGAGTTCCATGTTGTTGGAACATCAAGTCCAAGTGTGAAACCAAGCAGGAGCTAAGTGTGTGCCATCTTGAGTGTCACTTTTCAGAAATTCAGATTTCTATCAGTAGTTTCTTATAGACAGCACATAGTTGGACCTTGTTTTTTTTAAATCCTGTCTGACAATAATCTTATTTTTTTATTTAATCTTTTTGTGGGGGACTTGTGCAATGCTTATCACAATTCATATGTGTTAGACCAGATACATTAGAGAAACAAATTCATAGGCACACATATGGATATAAAGGAAAGGTTTATATACAAGAGGAAGGGAACATTGAGAAAACATACCAACCCAGTCCAGTCCAAGGTCACAAGTCTGATATTAGCCTATATGTCCGAAAATAGTCTATGAAGTCTCCTTCTGACTTACAAAGCACATGCAGTGACACCAGGACAACCACAGGCCAATGGGTGCAGAGTCTTACATGTCCGGTGGCAGTAGAAGCATCTCCGCTCTGCCAGAGGTCTTTCCGTGGCCTCCCAAGCATCTCAGCACTGGCAGGAGTTGCCACGTGACTTCTCTGGCCCCAGACATTTGGCTCCATCAGCGCAAGTCCATGTGGCCTCTGCTCTGGCTCCTGCATTCTCCAGAAATCAGGATCAATCAGCATGCTGTCATCTCGTCTTGTCAGTTCGTCATCCCGGAGACTGAGTCAAGTCTCTCTTCTCCAATTGGGAAATTCCGTGAGACTTCCCAGAATACTCAGGAGAAAACTGTACCCACACAGAGGTCTCATTGGTTATCTCCAGAGTGACAGGTTGGACTCCACCCCTAGACCCCCAATCATGAAATTGACATCAAGTGTGTGACTGCCACACCAGCCATCCATCTATTGTGTTAAGCACATTTGTACATTTGTTTCCGTCATCATTCTCAAAACATTTTCTTTCTGCTAAGCCCTTGGTGTCAGCTCCTCATTTCCTCCCCTTCCTTCTCCACTCCCCTTCCCTCACAAATTATTATTATTTTTTCATATCTTACACTGTCCAACGTCTCCCTTCACCCACTTTTCTGTTGTCCATTCCCCAGGGAGGGGGTTATATGTAGATCATTGTGATTGGTTTCCCCTTTCTCCCCCCACCTTCCCCTTCCCCTCCTACTCTCCTTATTGGTCTTGAGGGGTTTATCTGTCCTGGATTTCCTGTGTTTCCAGTTCCTATCTGTACCAGTGTGCATGCTCTGATCTAGCCAGATTTGTAAGGTAGAATTGGGATCATGAGAGTGTGTGTGGGGAGGAAGCATTAAAGAACTAGAGGAAAGTTATATGTTTCATCATTGCTGCTCTGCACCCTGACTGGCTCATCAATTCCCCGTGACCCTTCTGTAAGGGGATGTCTAGTTACCTACAGATGGGCTTTGGGTCCCCACTCTGTACTCTCCCCTCATTCACAATGATATGATTTTTTTCTTCTTTGATGCCTGATACCTGATCCCATCAACACCTCGTGATCACACAGTCTGGTGTACTTTTTCCATGTGTGCTTTGCTGCTTCTTAGCTAAACCGCTGCTTGTTTTCAGTAATTCCTCTTGGTTACATTGCCCTTGATCAAGCCCTACCAGGACTCCTACCCCCTCTTCAGCACTGATTTTGGATCATTTGTTCTCTCCTTGTCCCTGGGTTTGTGAATTCCCACTTCGTTTCCCCTGCCTCCCCCTCTCTCCTGTTCCCCTGGAACCTTCCCTCCTGTTGTTTGTGCCTCAGATTGTTTATCCCAGCTGTCTTATCTAGAGAGACCTGCAGAGATAATAATACACACAAATACAAGACAGCAAAACAAAGCAACAAAAGAAAATAAAACATCATCATCAACATCAATAAAAACCCAATGACCAAAAATGAAATAAAATAAAAACCTGTAAATAGTTCAAGGTGTGTTTTTGACCTTTAAGAGTGTTTTCCGGTTGAGTCTGATGGGGTGCCACACACTGGCCCCAAAGTCAATTTTTGGTATTCCCACAAGACTTCCTTGCTTTGCTCCCCTTGCTGTTCTGTTGCCCGCCCTTAGTGTTTTCCCTCAGTGCGGTGGGGCCTTTCCCATCCTGAGTCACCAGTGTTGCTCTCTATAGGGCTATGGGTCAGTGAGGGATATTGTGTCTTGTAGTGGGGCCCGTCACATGGTCCTCTTAGTGCATTGGCTGCTCTGAGCAGGGATATCATCTTCCAGACTTGGTGGACTAAGATGTGCCCCAATCTCTCTTCGTTCCCCTTCATTTGCTCCTGTGTGCTCTGTTCAGACATTCCCTCTCCCTGAGCTATAGCTTCAGTGTTGTCCTCTGAGAAGAATTCTTTGGGTGGGTTTAGTGTTGTCCTCTGAGATGAATTCTTCGAGTGGGGTGGGGGCTGTCCATGTAGTTGGGATTGGGGGCCAACCCCTCAGATCTCTCTACTGGTTCTCTGCTTCATGCCGGTATGCTGCATTCACATCTTGGAGGATGGGGTTGAAGTCTGGTCCCTCTTTCCCTGTGGTGATATAAACCCTCCTCTTGGTGGGTTAGTCAGGCCACCTTTTTATGTTAGTGATTTGGCAAGAAAAACTTGTGTAATCTCTTAAGCTGTACTTGGCAGTTGAATGAAAATAAGCTGCCACAAAGAAACTGCTTTATTTATGAAGTCATTACAAATGTCATTTCAAAATACCTTGCTTAATCTCATCGGGGAGGTAAGTAAGGAAAGTAATTAAATGAGGAAGCTAATTTCTTTTTCTTTTTTCCTTTCTCTCTTTTTTTTAATAGGACCAGACTTATTACCAGTCATTTCAGGTTTCAGAATATGGTAAGATTTCCTTAATATCTTTTGAAAGAATATTCTTATATGGGTAAGAGAAATCAAGGGTTATTTATTTAATCTGAGAATTCCAATAGAGGTCAATTGGTGGTATTCTATATTCCAAATAAACAGCAAACCATACCAAACCAAGCTCACTGGGGTCATGCCAGTCCTGCTTTACAGGGACCCTATTGGTTACAGGAGAGCTGCTCTTCATGGCTGCTGAGGCTGTCAGTGTTAGGGAAGCTGCAGCAGAAACCCTCATCTCTTTTGTGGGACAGTTGATGGCTTCCGACTGCTGACCCTCCAGTTAGCAGCCCAACTCAAAACACCAGGCTCCTGGTATTCTTTACAGGTCTAAGTATATTTTTGTTCATGTGAAAATGATCCTCATCCTAAAGGAAAAAAGGATAATTGCTCACATTCCCATTATATTAAACATTTCCCCCTTAACGCAGTTTTCTTGTTCTCCTTTGTTGTGACCATTAGCGTATTTGAAAGTTTTTCCTGGGCTTTTCCTCTTTCTCGCTACTGGAACCCTTATCAAGTACAGGTCCACTCTGATGCACGTGGGTCACCCCGAGCCAGAGTTGCTTGGATGGCAAGTCTCGGTGTAGTCTTTTATCCCGGGCTTCAAACAGGTTCAAACGAGTTCAGCCATGGTCAATGCAGAAAAATTGGCCAGATCAGATTTTGTGAAACATAGATTTGCTGGAATGAGAATCAGAACAAGAAAAACGACCAGTTGAAACCCTGCAGTAGGGAAGTCGGAAGAGGCATTGTAAGCCCTTCAGGAGTCTGACATGATAGACGGACGGGGGCTATTTCTAGAACTGCAACGAGTGACACTCGTTCAAGGAAGTGCATCAGAGAGTCAGACAGCCTTATTTCCAACTTTGCTGTTTTAGAGAGTTGGTTGCTATGCAGTACCCTCCCTGTCTTGCTATCTTTTCCCCATAAGTTTTGTTTTCTTCTCATTGAGAAAACAAACAACTCACCAATATCCACGTGTACAATTAGTGACCTGGATTACATTCTGAGGTGGCCACCATTGTCATCCTCCTTTCTGAGCTGTTTCTCTCTCATTAATACAAACTTCCTGCCCAAGAGGGAGGTTCCCATATCATCTTTAAAGTTACTGTTGTCAATTTAATCCCGTAGAGTTATTAAACTAGCATAATGCTGAACGTAGAGCTTCTTAGTAAATCGTTTTTTTGTCTTTTCTTTCAGCTAAGTAGTACTTTTCATATTTTTTTATTTTCTGCACTGACAAGGCAGTCTATTTAAAGCAGGTAAACCATCTTTTGGCAGCTGCCACACAGTGAGACCGTAAGTGAAAACACACAGATAAAAATACCAGAGAGGCGGACAAAAGATGCAAAAGTGACCACTTGGAGCCACAGCATTAGTTTCTAACTCGGAAAGCCATGGTGAGGTCATAGAGAGGAGTGCTTCCGTCTGACTTGTGTTACTTCAGGGGATGGCATTTCCTTCAAGCCTAAAAATTGTGCAGAGCCGTTTGCTTGCCTCTTTGTGACCTGGGCTCCACAGACTGCACACAACACTGCTGGGTTGGATCTCCGTGCTCACGGAGACCTGGATTCCTCAGAAAGTCTTTTCTATAAAGACCTAGACAGTGCATGTGTCAGGCTGGGTGGGTCATCCCTCTCTGTCCTCAGTGTTTGACTTGGTAGCATGAAAGCCACCAGAGACAGTATGTGAGTGGCTGTGATCTATTCCAGTTTTACTTAGGGACAATCAGATTTGAATTTCATACAACTTTCACACTTCATGAGATAGTCTTCATTCGACTTGTTTTTGATTCTTTAAAAAACAAACAAACAAACAAACAAACAAACAAACAAACAAACAAACAAACATTCTTAGCTCCTACAGGCCATAGTTTGCTGGCTCCTAATCTTGAGTTGTAGGCCACTGACAACTTGTAAAGGAGTTCTCTGGTGGGTGACATAGTGGGTTATGGACTTTACTACTAACCACAAGGCCAGCAGTTCAAATCCACCAGCTGCTTCATGGTAAAAAGATGACACTTCCTGCTATTGTGAAGATGACAGTCTTGAAAACCCTGCAGGGGCAGGTCTGTTCTGTCTTATCAGGTCACTGTGAGTCACATTCAACATGATGGCGGTGAGTTTTCAACCATTTGTAGAATGTGCATAATCGGGCTGAGCCCCGGTGGCGTAGTGGTTGTGCACGGGACTGCGGCCCACTAGGCTCGAGGTTCAAATCCAACAGCAGCTCCACAGGAGCAAAGGCTGGGCCTCCTACTCCTACCACCAGAGGGCAGTGATGCCCCCCACAAAATGTACATGATCTTCTAAAAGGTCTAGTCCAAGAAAAGAGTAAAGGAACAGTAATTTTCACAGTGATTACCTGTCAAAATGAAAATAATTTGGATATATGAAATAAGGAAAACTCAGGAAAATTAATTTTACTATCTTGTAAAAATGTGACTGCTAGAGGAGTTAAAATTACATATATGATTCATATTGTGGTATTTTTTGAGTGTTACTATAGAAGGATGAGTCAAAGAAGCCCAGTGTTTTTATAAGACCTTTTTATCTCACGTAGTGGTGATATTGGGTGGTTGCAGGGGCAGTGGTGGTGGGGAATTGATGATTGTCCTGCAAAGTTTCAGGAGCAGACATGTGAATTTCCTTGTGTTTTTTGTCTCTCTCTGGCCCTCGCTGCTCTTCTGTTGGATGACCTGGGGGGAGAGTCATAGTTGACCCATAGTTGCCCTGCCTGTCCTCAACTGGGCTAGAGTTCAGATGTCTCCTGGGTCACTGATGGCCTTCAGTGGTTGAACCTAGAACTCTGTCCTATATTGTTGACCCACTGGCCTTCTTGATACTTATTCTATGTTAATCTAATGGTTAGATACCTTGTTATGAGAATTTTTCGTGATTTTCTTCTTTGGTTAGTGAAGTTAATTGAAAAATATTTTTGTAGGCTGGATGATGAAAATTTTAATCTGTAGATGGCTTTACAGCAAATAATATTAATCATTATAAAATATTTTCTAGTCTAACTATGATAATCTGAAGAAAGTAGGAACTTCTAATTTTGAGCTGAAAGAACACTATCTTATATGTTAATATATATTCAGATTCTTGATCTAAGCTCAAATAGTACCAATTTTCCACTCCTTTAGTATAACTCTGTTACCTAACTTGTTAAGTTGAAGATGATAATATGATTTGCTAAAAAGTTTTTCATTGCTTTTCTTTTCTAGTATTGCCAAAATTTGAAGTTATCTTGCAGACACCATTGTATTGTTCCTTAAATTCTAAAAGTTTAAATGGTACCATTGTGGCAAAGTAAGTATTCTTTTTCTATGTGATTGTAAATTGTTTTAAGATACATAGCTTAGAACCCATTTTATTTTATTTTATTTTATTTTATTCTTTTGGGGGGGAGGCATCACTGCCCTTTGATGTGAGTGGAAGGCCCAGCCTTGCTCCTAGAGAGCTGCTGCTGGATTTGAACCGCCAAGCCAGTGGACCGCAGTCCCGCACTCAACCACCACACCCTAGAACCCATTTTATAATGGAGACTATTAGCACAATGTTTTGCTTACATAAATGATTTAGCAACAGGGAAATGTCTATAATAAATATTCAAGTGTTGAGCAGATTTCTACTGGCCTTTGCATTTATCTCTCGGCTCCTACCAAAACCTCTCCCATAGACTAGTGTCTTTACCAGACTTTGACTAGCACAGAAGTTTCATTTTAAAAACTTCTTCATCTAGTTAAAGTGGAGTTCAGGTCACTACCTCTTCTTAAATTATATATATAGATATACATTTATAGTACATATAATTTACACATATATCTGTATATGTGATATAAATTTGTGTATGTGATAGAAACATATTTGTATAAACATATATGCACACTATGTATCTTATTGGAATTAGCATATAATTATCTCCTTCCTTTTTTATTAATCATATTATTGGTGGGCTCTTAACAAATCTTATAACAATCCATCATTCAGTTGTATTAAGAACACTTGGACATATGTTCCCATCAACATTTTTTTTAACTGCCCCCCCATCAACATTTTGAAAGCATTTTCTTTCTACCTGAGCCCTTGGTTTCAGCTCTTCATTTTCTCCCCCCCTCCCCCACCCTTGTGAAGCCTTGATCAATTAGATATTATTATTGGTATTGCATATCTTACACTGTCCATTGTCTCCCTTCACCCATGTTTCTGTTATTCTTACCCCTGGGGATGAGGGAATGTCTCCTTTCATCCATTATATGGAATCTAAAACTACAAAGCACCTTTTTATTGTGAATCGGGTCAATGTTGGCAGAACAAATAATTTTCCATTCAACAATTCATAAGTATATTGTTTCATGTCACTGACTGCAATGCCTGCAGCATAGCATCACTTCTGCCACTTTCTCCCTGTGTTTCTGGTTTCCCTCCTGTTTTTATCCCAACCCTTTTGGACTTTACACTTGAGTCAATGCAGGCCATTTCACCTCAGATGGCTGAGTATTCTAAGCTGTATTTGCCTTCCTCGTGTTATTGACACCCATAGAGACCTGTCTTACTGTCATACAGAACTTGAGCCACGAGGATGAGTTCAATACCACATGTGAAGGGTGATGAAGGACTCTAGTTTGGGGGCTTCCATCAGACTCTATCAGATTGGTAGCCATCATTTTTGTTTAATAAGGTTTAAGTTTATTCTTTTTTTCCCCACATTTTTTTCTTCTCTTTCCAGGTCCTTTTTTTCTTTTTTACTAATTTATTTTTAAAAATCAGTTTATTGAGAGTTCGTAC
Organism: Nesogale talazaci; assembly: GCA_004026705.1. NCBI lineage: Eukaryota > Metazoa > Chordata > Mammalia > Afrosoricida > Tenrecidae > Nesogale > Nesogale talazaci. Next base: position 31,546 of record PVJH01003090.1, on the reverse strand, counting down.
AACTCTTTGTCCAGTGGTAGCAGTAGCCAGGCACCATCTAGCTCTTCCAGTCCCAGGACTGCGAGGCTGCGTTTCATGTGGTTTATCCTTTTGACTAAAATCCTTTCAATTTTCTTCACTTGGCTTTCCTCTGGCCAGGGAAAGACTAATGGTTGCACTTTATATGCCTGCTCATAAGCTTTTAAGAGTGAAGTTGCCACTCACCAAAGTAGCATATAGAACCTTGTCTTTGTACAGTTGACCTTGGTGTCTTCTGAGATGGTGGTTCTGAGTCTCCAGGCCCAATGACTCATTCATTCAGGTGTTTGTTTCTGGCTCAGAAGTTTTTTAAAATAACTTTGCCCTATGTGTGCTCTACTGTATTCCTGGATGTATTTGTAGTATATTTAAATACTATAAAAACGTCCTCTGTCAAATGTGTATGCATTTGTGGATATTCTTCAATCTTTCAAAAATTCTTAAGATAATCAGAGCTCCGTCTTTGAGGTTCTTCCCTTTTTTTCTTCACACACTCAGAGTTTTCTTTCCCTTGGCTAAGGCTTCTGCTGCTCTTTATAATATGGTAACACCACATCTGCATCCTCAGTCCACATTTCTTTCCGGGAAATTCACACTCTTTTTTTGGGGGTAGGGGGGATGACTGCCCTCTAGTGGGAGTGGGAGGCCCAGACTTGCTCCCAGAGAGCTGCTGCTGGATTTGAACCACTAAGCCAGTGGGCTTTAGTCCCGCACTCAACCACTAAGCCACTGGGGCTCAGCCTGAATTCACACTTTTACATTTTGATGTTCATTAGGCATCCTACAGCGTTTTTTGGGGTGGGGCATCACTGTCCTCTGGTGGGAGTAGGAGGCCCAGCCTTGCTCCTGAAAAGCTGCTACTGGATTTGAACCGCCAACCCAGTGGGCCGCAGTCCTGCACACAACCACTATGCCTCTGGGGCTCAGCCCCTCCTACAGCATTTTAAGACTGATATATTACATTCTCTTTTCAAACCTAGTGTACTTGTCTTAGTGGGCTGCTTCCCCACTCATTCGAGTGCTTGGTCAGCTGCAGGCTCTTCCCTTTCCCTCAATTGCAGCAATGAATCAACATCCATGCTACATTCTCTCTCCGATACGTCTCTTAAACCTGCCTCCATTCACTCTGTGATTTTCTTGATTTAGGCCATCATTATCTCTCTTCTCCACTATAGCTATTGTCATAGTTTCTTCAGTGATTTTTCCTAATTCCAGTTTTGTGTTTCAAATCTTTCCTCCACTGCCCCTTGTCTGTCAGTTTATTTACGGTGGTGCTTGTGTGTTGCTGTGAGGCCAGAAGCTGTGTCCCTGGTCTTCCAAACACCAGCAGGGGCACCCAGAGTGAACGTGGTTCAGCAGAACCTCCAGACAAAAAACTGGCAATGAAATAGGAACGGGCTCTCCACTTCTGAAGAATTAGCTCCTGATCACCGTGTGGCTAGCATCCAAACACTGCCAGGTCCTGAAGCAGAGCATTGTGAGTTTTGGAGCCAGAATGAGCCCCTCAGGTCAAAAAATTGGCCACATGTCATTGGAAAAAACTGTCTTCTTGGAGTAGAGGCGAGGAAAGGCGGTGGGAGCAAAGCTCTCAGGGCTTTCATTTGCTGATGGAGTGTGGCTCAAAGTGAGAAGAGACAGCTGCAGATTCCAGCTGTTCATCAGAACTTGGAATGCACAAAGTATGAATCTGTGAAAATTTGAAGTTGTAAAAAATGAAATGGAACACATGAACACATCACTATTCTAGGCATTAGCAAGTTGAAATGACCTGGTATGCGCCGTTTTGATTCAGAAAATCATATGCCAGAATGCCAGATTCAAGAGAAATGGCATTTCATTATTGTCAAAAGGGACATTTTCTAGATCATTCTTGAAGTATAATGCTGTCTGTGAAAGGATGATATCTATCGACCTTCAAGGAATTTCAATCACTATAACTATCCAATTTACACACCAGCCATATAAGCTAATGATGCAAAAGATGAGGAATTCTATGACCATCTTCAGTCGGAATTTGATCAAACATGTAATCTAGATGCATTGCTATTATTGATTGATATTCAAAAACTGGGAACAAGAAGGAGGAGACAGTAGTTGGAAAACATCGTCTTTTCGATAGAAATGAAGCTAGAGGTCCCATGAGAGACTTCTTTACCATAAATACCTTATTTTTCAACAATGCAAGAGACATGGATACATGAGAACTTCTTCAGCTAGAACACACAGATGTCAAATTGACTACATCTATGGGAGGACATGATGGAGAAGTTATCAGGAGACACTAGTCTCTGGAAAAGGACATCATCCCTGGTAAAAGTGAAGGGGCAGTGAAGAAGAGGAAGGCCCTCGACAAAACTGAGCAAACTGAGCCCTCAACAACAGGGGGTTCAAACAAACGCAGAGTTGGGAGGATGGCCCAGGGCCAGGCACTTTCTTCCTGTTGTCCATGGGGTCGTTACCAGTCCCAACAGCCTGGATGGCACTGAACAACAGTAACAACAACAGAGCTTCCCTCTTCTTTTATCCAGAGTGGCCTTCCCCCCTGCAACCAAATATAAACTTATTCTTTTTGCTTAATATTTTTTCAAATAATAGCACTTGATGAGGGTGAATTTCCAGTTCTCCAGTCCACCTTACAAGGTTTCTTCTTTCCTAATTTCATGTCTTTTGAAACCTTCTTCTCAGTCTCAACTCTCAAATTCTTCTTTTCTTTCCAGAACAGAAAATGTTTTTGTCTACTCAGCTAGCGATTTACATCGGCAATTTTAAGACTTGACTACTTGCCCCCGATACTCTGTTTTTGCACCTCTCTAATCACGCATGTGTCCACCTGTTTGACAACAGGTCCGTGTCTTGTTTCCTACTGCTTCTTAATGCCTACTGTGGTTCTAGCCAGGGCACAAGTGTCCAAAAACCGTTTGCTGAAAGAACAAACGGTGAAACAATATGACCTCTATGATCTCACCTGTGAGCTTTATGTAGTGTAGTGGGATCTTCAAATCCAATCAAAACCCACTCATTTGAAGTGAGCCAAAGTGGTTTAATGGGCAAGATGTATTTGTTCCACCCCTAAAAGGGTAGAGACGAGAGACGGAAACGAAGTTGTTTTTCACATGTATTTTGGAGTGAGACGCTATGGACTTACTTGGGTGCCTGCTACTAAGTTACAGATAGGGTTTTGTAAACATTTATTGCATAATAAACATTATAGTCACTCCTCTGAGCGGATACCGAACAATTTAGGGTATTTGTTTCCTTGTAGCCATAGGCTACAAGTGTATAACATAGCCAGAAGCTTCCTCGAGAAGAAGCTTAACAGGTTCTTTTGATTTTGAAATCTTTAAGTAAGGTGAACGAAGATCAGCATTGATATTAGCTTTGTTTTGCACATTTGCTCATTATTCTCACTCACTAGAATAAGTAATAAGCCTTCCCCCACTAAGCATAGAGGATTCAGTACATTGTAAAGAAGATAATATATCCCGGAACTAGTTTATCTATCCAGTTTGCTTCTTTAACACGTGGGCAAGTAGAATTTAAGGTTTTACTTAACCTAAGTTTTATTATTATTTGAGATGTTGAACCATTTCTACCCTGGGAATGACATTGGATGGAGACAAAAGCTGGAGAGGAAAATTATTTGTATAATTTTTAGGTATTCTTTTATAAACCTTTTGTGCTATAGATATTTTCAGAAAAATTCCTTGTTTTGGTAATAAAGTAATCAAAGAATATCTCTGATTTGTTTTTTCAAACATTCTCAAACTATTATTTTCTGGATAATTAGTTTATTCTAGTTGCTTTCATCTCAATGCCAGAATACGTTTTGAATAAATGTATTTGCATGAACCAAACAAGTAAGTCAGTTTTGCTTTGAATTTTGTAAATCACAATAGTAAACTCTATAGTAAACTCCTGCTTCCTCATTCTATTAATTGAACACAGAAAGAGCTTCTGTCTGATCTGGTTCAATTCAATTCAACTCAAAGACTGATGAAAAAAAAGTATATTTCAAATGAAGTAAAGAAAAGCAAATTCATCTTCATTTGTACCACTCTGCCAAAAGAAAAGAAGGTTAAGACAATAAAATTAATGAAGACTCGGATTTGCAATTTGGCATCAAATTCACTGTTTGAAAGAGAGTCCCCATATCTTACTGATTATGAAGTAAAAGCATAAGTGGCATGCCAGAATATAGTATTTTTAAAAATCATTTTATTGGCGACTCATACAATGCTTATCACACTCCATCCATTCATCCATGTATCCATCCACCCATCCATCCATCCATGTGGCAAGCACATTTGTACATTTGTTGTCATAATCATTCTCAAAACATTTTCTTTCTACTTGAGCCCTTGGTGTCAGCTCCTCATTTTTCCCCCTCCCTCCTTGCTCCCCCCTCCCTCACGACCCTTGATAATTTATAAGTTATTTTGTCATATTACACTGTCAGACTTCTCCCATCACCCACTTTTTGTTGTTCTCCCTCCAGGGAGGTGGTTATATGTAGATCCTTGCAATCGGTTCCCCCTATCTACCTCACTTTCCCTCCACCCTCCTGGTATTGTCACTCTCACCACTGGTCCTGAAGGGTTGATCTGCCCTGGATTCCCAGTTCCTATCTGTACTAGTGTACATCCTCTGGTCTAGCTCGATTTGAAGATAGATTTAGGATCATGATAGTGGGAGGTGGGGGGAGGGGGTGGGGAGGACGCATTTAAGAACTAGAGGAAAGTTGTTTCATCATCGCTGCACTGCTCCCTGACTGACTTGCTCGTCTGCTCCTCATGACTCCTCTGCAAGGGATGTCCAGTTGCTCACAGATGGCCTATGGGTCCTCAATCTATACTTCCCCCCAGTCACAATGATAGGACGTTTTTTGTCCCTTGATGCTTGATACCTGATTCCTTTGACACCTTGTGATCATACAGGTTGGTGTGTGTCTTCTATGTAGGCTTTATTGCATCTCAGCTAGATGGATGCTTGTTTATCTTCAAGCCTTTAAGATCCCAGATGCTTTATCTTTTGATAGCTGGCCACCATCAGCTTTCTTCACCACATTAGCTCATGCACCTGCTTTTTCTTCAGCGATTGTGTGGGGAAGGTGAGCACCATGGAATGCCAGTTTAATAGAGCAAAGTGTTCTTGTGTTGAGGGAGTACTTGAGTGGAGACCCAATGTCCATCTGCTACCCTAGTACTTAACCTATAAATATATGCACATATATTTATTTCCTCATCATCATATATAAATATACCTACAGATGTACATGCCTATAATTAGGCCTCTATATATATATCCGTTGCCTCCCAGTTCTTTCCTCTATTTCCTATGTTTCCTCTTGTCCCGCTATCATGCTCAGTCTTTCTTTGGGTTTCAGTACTTCCTCTCAGTTACATTACCCTTCCCAAGCCCTACCAGGCCTCTTATACCCTCTTCACCACTGATTTTGGATCACTTGTTCTTCCCTAGTCCATGAGCTTGCTAACACCACTTCCATCCCCCCTTTCCCATCTCCACCCCCCATGCACTGCCCAACCACTGTCCCATTGTTTTCTCCTCCAGATTGTTTATCCAGGTATGCTTCCTTGATTTGCTCTTATTTGGGGGATTCAGATCATGCTGCTTCCCCATCTTGAGACACAGGATCTCTTGGTCATCCAGAATAAAGTTTTTTTTGTTTAAAGTATTTTTAAGTAGACTTTTGACATTTGATAGTACGGGGAGGTTTAGAATCCAGACATAGTTTAAAATAACTTTAGATGCAAATATCTTCAACTTTGATTGGAATGTGAAACTGAAGGAGCTCTCCAAGCACCCAGACCGATTATAATTGTTGTGAAACATGCATACTGGCAGTTATTGTTCTAAATAGAATCTGGAAGCATTTAGCAGTTTCTTTCTTTTCTTCTTCTTCTTTTTAACCATTTTATTGTGAACTGAGTGAAAGTTTACAAAACAGATGATCACTTTGACGTTCAGCAGTCCCTCGACATTTTGTGAGGGCTCCCCCATCACCATCCCCTCAGAGTACACGCCTTAGCCCCATTCCTCACGGAGCAGGAGGGGTGAATGGTTGATGATGTGGAACATTTCTTCAGGAGGATGAGTGCTCTCTGGAGATCCTCTTCAATGAATTATGGAGGGACTTTTCTTCACCTCCTACTTGGATTACTTATTTCCAGGTTGGAGTTTTATCTGGGGAAAGTCCTATCTAAAGTTTCCCAGGTTGACGATGTTTAACCAGGTGTTGGTAGCCACGATCACATTTGGGGCATCTGCGTCTAGGCTTGACTACACTCTCCAGGCTAAGGATGGTCACAGCAAAAGAAATTTTAGCTAACATTTAAAAAATCTTCAAAAGCTGGGATGTTTCCTGAATACATAATTAGTGGGCCAGTTCAGATTTTTAGAAGTAGACGATTTTTACAGTCTTGAAAAGGCTTTGGGTGGGAAACTGTCACTTCTAAGTAAGATTGTCTTTTTTTCTGAGGTATCTCAGCAGGTCAGAGGTTGAGTAAAGTGAGTATTACAAACCACTTGGAGATACTGCCTATAAAGGTCTTCCCATTAAAAAAAATCATAATTTCAAGACTCACCATTGACTAGGCAGTATTCCTGACTGTGTTTTTCTGGAAAATTCATAGTGTGGTGATGTCTTTAATGTAATTATTTTATGTTGAATTGCCAGTCTATCCATCTGCAAGTGCTATTTTTTTTTGTTTTTTTTGGACATCACTGCCCTCTGATGGTGGGAGTTGGAGGCCCAGCCTTTGCTCCTGTGGAGCCACTGCTGGAATTGAACCTCCACCCCAGTGGGCCGCAGTCCCACACACAACCACTATGACACCAGGGCTTAGACCCTCGCAAGTGCTATTTTAAAAATCATTTTACTTTGATAATATTAAGAATTTGATAATATTGAGAATGTTTATTGTTTTGCAGGTACACATATGGAAAGCCAGTGAAAGGAGATGTAACACTTACTTTCATACCTTTATCCTTTTGGGGGGTGAAGAAAAATATTACAAAACATCTTAAGGTAACTTTAAAATATTTCTATAATTTATAGATAGGCAAACATGGTATTTTTTTCTAGAAAGATTTTGTGTTGAATTATTATTTTTATGTTTTTACTCTCATCACAATCCATTCATCCATCCATTGTATATTAAGCACACTTGTACAGAATTATTTAAAAAGTAGCTTTTTAAGGACTCCAAGAGCTTCGCAGCACACTGAAAATTACTGCCCTTGAGTCCATTTCTGACTCAGTGACCCTATGGGACGGCCTTTGTGCACTTCTGAGCCTGTCCATCCTTACGGGAGTCGAAAGGCTTCTCTTTTTCACAAAGAGCGGGTTTTCAACCGCCGACCTCACTGGTCCCAGCCCGCACCTGCTCGGCTAATCCACCTCCTTCTTTAAAGCAATCAAATTACAAGACCAAGGTACTTCATACTGTGGTGACTCACATGGAGTTCTTTTATTCCTGAAGTTTCCATTGCTGTCAGAGAAATAAAATTTAGCCTTTCAATAAAACAGATAAATGGATCTGCAAACTTCACTTTTAATGAGGAAGAGATGAAAAAGGTCCTGGATTTTTCCGATGGGCATTATGACCACCTAGAACTTTCTACCCCGGGGCCCGTCGAAATCATAGCCACAGTGACGGACTCACTCACAGGTTGGTAGATTTTGGAGTCAGGGTTGGTTATTTATGTAGTTCTGGCACTGTCGCCTTTCTTAGACCCATGCTTTCTTTGGGAACCATATTGCCTTTCCAAAGGTGTTGCTCAGTCTGGACATTTTCGTGAGCCTGACTTTGAGAATGCTCTCATGAATGAAGTCCATGGTCTATGAGAGAGCCTCACTTCAACCACCTTTGACACCTCTCTGCATCCTTCTCCTCCTGATTTCTGCTCTTAAGACTTTTTAGCCTGAGAATGGCATGAAAAGCCAAAAAACCCTCCCTGCCTTTGAGTCACTCCGACCCTCTGTGGGAAGGTCTGCATTTCCAGTCAGCTTTTCTTTTATAGCTTTGCGGCCCCTGAGTTGCGCTGTCTCCTGGGGCGTTTTCTCTTCACGAGAAAGTGCAGGTCAATTCCTTGGACTTTTCTGCGACTGTGTCAGCACCTTTCACCAAAAGGCTCTTCTTTTCAGTGACACCAATTTGCTGTGCACCTCCTGCTGGCACCACAATAGCAGCGATGTCGCTCAGGAGGGTCTGGGATACGGGGATGAGGAATATGTGCTCTGACAGCTCTCTTAACGCTTTTGGCAAAGAACTCAGCTGTGTAGGTTGGTAGGTGGAAGCTTTTGGTAAGATATTACTTTTACTTTCTAAGTGATGCGATTTCCCAAACAGGTATCTCGAGGAATGCCAGCTCCAATGTGTTTTTCAAGCAGAATGATTATATCATTGAATTTTTTGATTATGCTACTGTCTTGAAGCCGTCTCTCAACTTCACAGCCACTGTAAGTTTGTAAGCTTCATTCCCAGATCAAACTGGTATTGATACTGATGTTAATACTGGTCAGTATAATGAAATGCAATGGGAAATCGTACTTTCACAAAACCTTTATGTTCCACAGAGAAGAGATGATATACTTTTCTCCTTTAGGTCACGGATGGGGAACTTTTCTTCTCTTGAGTGATTCAGATATCTGTAAAACTGTTGGTGGGCTACTGGTCAAGCATTTAATTTCTCTTCCGTTATGTGATGGCTAGCACTGCTTCTGCTTGCTGAGGCATGTGATATGACCTGGTATTCATGACTTTGTGCCTTTCTGCAGCCCTCAGTGGGATGACCAGCACCCCTGCATTAGATATGTGAGGCGTGACTGTTTTAAAAAGCGACCCTTGCCTTATTTTCCAAAGAAACAGTTTTCAACAAGAAAATATTTTTGAGAGTTCAATTTCCTTGAAATAGCAGAAGTGGAAACTATATTAAGATTAAAATGATAGCCATTGTTATTATTCACGGTTATTATTAACCGTTTTAAAAATGCTGTTTTTAAAAATTAGGTAAAAATAATCCGTTCTGATGGCCATCGGTTGACTCCTGAAGATAGACGAAATAATGTGGTCATAACAGTGGCACAAAGAAACCAAACCTACTACAGCAGCAGATGGGATACTAGAAACCAGGAAGGAGTCGTTGAGGTCATGAATTTCACTCTTCCCCCAAATGGAATCTTTAAGATTGAATTCCCAATCCTGGCTGATTCCAAGGAACTGCAATTACAGGTACCACCATTTCCCATAATTTGGTTATTGTGCAGAAACCTCAGTAGGGTAATCTTGTGGTGGACCTGCACGCTGTTGGAGGCCAAAATATATAGGAAATGGGTACAGTTTCTGTTTTGAAAATATAGGCCATGATAGGCCTTGATCAAAGGTACTGTAATAGAGGAAATACTGAAACCCAAATGAAGGCTGAGCATGATAGTGAGACAAGAGGAAAGTGAAAGGAAGGAGAGGAAAGAACTAGGAGGCAAAGGGCTCTTATAGAGGTCATGTGGAAGCCCAATGCCCATCTGCTACCTTAATACTCAATCTATAAATATGTACACATAAATCTATTTCCCCATGATTTTACATATTTACATATGTATATATTTACATATGTACATGCCTAGATTTAGATCTCAACGCAAGAACATTTTGTTCTATTACATTGGCATTCCATTTTGCTCATCTTCCCGACACGATCACTGAAGACAAATGGGTGAATAAGCAAATGTGGTGAAGAAAGCTGATATTTCCTGGCTATCCAAAGATATAGCTTCTGGGTTCTTAAAGGCTTGAAGGTAAACAAACGACCATCTAGCTCAGAAGCAACAAAGGCCACATGGAAGAAGCACACCAGCCTGGGTGATCACGAGGTGTTAATGGGACCAGGTATCAGGCATTAAAGAACAAAAAATCATATCACTGTGAATGAGGGGGAGTGCAGAGTGGGGACCCAAAGAGTTCACCTGTAGGCAACTAGACATCCCCTTACAGAGTGGGGAGGAGAAGAGTCAGTCAGGGTGCAGTGTAACATCAGTCAAACATGCAATTTTCCTCTAGTTCTTTAATATGGGCCAGAGTGTTTAAAGACATCTAAGGACAGTGGTGGAGTGGTAGCCTGAGTTTAGTGCTTCCTTTTCAGTTCAAATTGAAGGGTGTAGAAAATGCGAACTATGAAGATAAAACAGAGAGCTCGTTACTTCCCCAACTTGGCTTGACTTTTTAGCCATTTCAAATTCCATTTTGACAGGAGGTGAAATCACAAGAGGAATGTGTGTATAAGTATATATATACACACACATATGTGTGTGTGTGTGTGTGTATATATATATATATATACTTGTACGCATATACTCTGGGAATAAGAGCTTGGTAAAGGTGTATAAGAAGTATATGTATATATATACGTATTTGTATATGTGTCTGTGTATATGTATACACATACACTTTTACACCTTTACCAAGCTCTTACTCCTAGAGTGACAATCTAAAGAATCCTTAGCCATCTGGTTGCTTTTTTTTTTTTAAGCTATCAGCTTCTTTACAGTATTAACCATAGTGTGATGAAGATCTAATATCTGGAGAATTAATTTTTTTTCTGCATGGAAAAAAGTGTATCTGGATTTTAGTAATTGTTCAGCATCTTTTATCAAGTACTGTTAAAGACGAAAATCAATAACTACCTTTTCTTCTGTTTTAGGCCTATTTTCTTGATAGTGTGAATAGCATTGAAGTCCATGGTATGTTTAAGTCTCCTAGTAATACATACATCCAGCTAAAAATAAAAAATGAACATATAAAGGTAATGCTTATAATTCACTTGATCTTTGCTGTCACTTTGGGCTCTCTTGTCATGAATATGTATATACTAATGAAGATTTTTTTTTCCCTAGGTGGGATCACCATTTGAGTTGGTAGTTAGTGGCAACAAACAATTGAAGGAGCTAAGCTATATGGTAATCTCTTGTAGATTGTAAATTTATATTCTGTAGTAGAATCCTCTTAAATGGGGCTTATCATATGTCTAGACTAAACTGGATTTAAAAGTTCAGCTTGTCTTTTAGGACACTAAAATATCTTTTCTGTCAGATGTCTTTGAGTTACCAACTTATGAGAAATAATTAAAGCCTGCATTATGTTTAAAAAATTTAAGTCATGACTAAACAACATTTTTGCTTTTAGAATAAAACCACAGAATATAAAACCACAGGAAGGAAAATGAAGTTGATATGTTTGCTTGTAAATTTGCTAAGCCTACCCTTCTTGTGGTGCTTTCTTCCTTCTGATCAAGAAGAGCTCCTTGACTATACTACTGTTGCCCCATTCCAAGTGGCTGTATCTATTAGTTATTTCTGCTTCCCGTGCATGCCAGTGGACTAACAAAGATTCAATGATCTTTGAATTCCATTTTTCTATGTACTTTTTTAAAGCCCTCTTGTCAGAGAGGCTTTCTTGTACTCAGAAGGGTTTTGAAGCTGGTTTACATGAAAATGTGTATGTACAGTTAAAATTATGGTAAATTTAGCTACCCTTGAGATTCTTTGCTTTCTTTCAATATTAAAATTGTTTACTCTTCTTTTCAGGTAGTATCCAGAGGACGGCTAGTATCTGTAGGCAAACAAAGTTCAGCAACCTTCTCTTTAACACCAGAAAATTCTTGGGCTCCACGAGCCTGTATTATTGTGTATTATATTGAAGATGATGGGGAAATTGTAAACGATTTTCTAAAAGTTCCTGTTCAGCTTGTTTTCAAAAATAAGGTAAGATTTAAGTGTAACATTTCTTCAGAAAACTATCCTTAAGACAAACTTGCTTAGAAATGTATTTTATTTATTTCTAGATAATGATTAAACCTCTTCATATTTTGCTGTCATTTATGCCATTTCCTATGTGGAGTTTTTGAGCACTCTGGATCTTATTTGTAAGATATGACTGTTTCCTTTAAGACTTGAATGTCTATCCATTCAGGGTTTAACTGAGTCATTTCAGGATTTCTCAAAAGGTTGAGACAATATTGCCCCAGCAATGTCAGTGGTAATATAAAATCTTATCTTTTTTTGATAATATAAAATGGGTGTAATGTGGTTGACATTGGTGTGAAAATGAAATGAAGACAGTGGGAGAGAATGAGACCATCTGAGACTAGAATCTTGTAGCCAAGTCCTCATCTTACCTCTTTTTCAACGTGTCAAACGAAACCAAACTCCCTGCTGTAGGTGGAATCTGTTCTGACTCGTGGCCATCTTGCAGAGCGGAGAAGAGCTGCTTCCAGCGTCTGGGAGCTTGTGGAGTCCCAAGTCTCATCTTTCTGTCCTTAGAGCAGCTGGTGCTTGTGAATCCCTGCCCTTGTGGTTGGAAACCCAATGCTTAATGCACCGTCCCACCGAGGCTCCTTATTTTAGGATTTAGGTGGAGAAAAGTAAGCTATCTAGGGTGGCCTGCGGGGTAGGGCAATTGCTGTGCATTGGAATGTTGATTCAGAACCGGATCAAGGGCAATTGATCGCTAGTAGGGAGAATCTTCAGGTCAAAGGTGTTTGTCTCAGCGGGGATGAGATGAATGGTACTCTTAATGAACACCCAATAGGATGGTCCTGCGATGAACATCATGAGTATTTTGTGGTTAGACACATGCTCTGAGACACAGAGCACGATGGCTAGTTACTGTTTAATCTGATACTGCCTTTTCCCACGGCCCCAGCCTGAGTTGTTCTGGGAATTCTCAGAGAAGTTTGATTTGCACTCACTTCAAAGTCATGCTTGGGAACTTGTAGGCGTCTGTTGTTTCTTTTCACTTTTCTCTCCTTTCTCCTGGATAATGAATGGTCTTCCCCAAGTGTGCTAGACATTGTTGTTTTTCTGGTCAGCATTGACTGGAAGGTGGGAGCTAGAGGAAGGAAAAAAGTAGGAAGAAAGGTAGAAAAGAGAAGGATAATTTGTGTATTCTGATGATTTCTCTCTCAAAATTCCATGATTGGCAAACATTTTGGGAGTCATTTTCTTATTTCTTTCTGTAAAGAAGGTTTATATATGGTTTAAAAATGATCCTTAAACCAAGGAAAATATAGAATTTTTGCTGAAGTGTGCATGATCCTCAACTGCTGGTAAGACCTAAGTAATGCTTTAACAAAGTGAAACATGTCAATCCCACTCTTCCCTTTTTAGATAAACCTCTTTTGGAGTAAACGGAATGCTGAACCGTCTGAGAAAGTGTCTCTTAGAATCTCTGTGACACAGCCTCAATCACTGGTCGGGATTGTAGCTGTTGATAAAAGTGTGAATCTGATGAATGCCTCAAATGATATTACTATGGAAAATGTAAGTTGAATTTTGTAATGGCAAAATGCATGTTAAAAGACAAAAATAAAAATTAATATAGCATTTCAAATATCTGGAAGACATTTGTTCACTTTAAAAATGTAAATCATTGTTATTATATATCCCCAAAAGAATTTGTATCTTAATGTAACGTTAGAAAGGTTTATACAATCATATCTTTGTTATCTTTTTTTTTTGCCATCACTGCCCTCTGGTGGGAGTAGGAGACTCAGCCCTGCTCCTGGAGAGCTACTGCTGGATTTGAACCACACAGAACCACTACACCACTGGGGCTCAGCCCTATGTCTTTGTTATCTTTTTTTTTCCCTGCGGGGGGGCATCACTGCCCTCTGGTGGTCGTGGAAGCTACCCAGTGCTGCTCCTGAGAGCTGCCGCTGGATTTGAACTGCCAAGCCCACGGGCCACAGTCCCACACTCACCGCACTCAACCACTTATGTCACTAGGGCTCAGCCCATCTTTGTTATTTTACACAGCAAATTTCACCTATAACTCAAGAAAGTACTAGGAAATTCTCTTGCACAATTCTTGATAACATTGGAGAAGTATTAGATCACTTTGAAATATTTTGGTTACAAGTTTTGTTCATAAATAATTATAGGGATTTACAGTATATTGGGGAACTAAAATTGCTCATATTTATCTATTGTAGACAACCTATGAACTAGGAAGCATATGAACAGGAAGTTACTATTAACTAAGCCTGCTTTCATTAGTCATTTTATGTTTTAGTCCTGATATATCTTTGTGTGCTATTCTCAGTTGTAATCTAAATTTATAACCTATATCCATTGATTGATGAGTGTGGTGATTATAATATACCAAGAAATATGTTTATGATATTTTGGTCACTATTTTATAAAATTAATATACTTGAGAAAAAGCATACATCTTTCCTTAAGTCTACAAATCCAATTTTTCTCAAGATTTTTCTTGTTTTTAAAGAATTATTTTATTTTTCCCCTCTTTGACCTTTTCTAAGTCGACATCATTCAACAAAGTCTATAAATCCATTGCTGACAAATCGGTTCTGACTGATAGTGAGTGACCTTATAGGATAGGGTAGAACTGGCAGGTTGGATTTCTAAGGCTGTACTCTTTATGGAAGGACACGCCACATCTTTCTCCCAAGCAGCATCTGGTGGATTTGAACCGCTGACTTTTTGATTAGCAGCTGAGTGGGTTAATAAAGGCATCCCTGGGCTCTTACAACTTTCTAAATATCTTTGTAAGTTTCTGTTTCATTTTTTCCCTTTCCCCATAGCTTGTAAGTTATGAAGGCTTGTTGTCAATTTATCGGTGGAAGGTGTGAAATGCAGAGAGATTAAATCACTTGACAGAGATCAGAGCTGAGAAATAATAGGACTGGAATTAGAATATAAAAATCTTGACTCACAGTTCAGGGTTCATGTCACTGCGTCCTACTACAAGGGTGACTGAACCCTGGTGGCATATGGTTATGCATTGGGCTGTGATCTTGCAGGGTCAAGTCGTTCAGAATCACCTACCCACCCAGTTAGTTTCAGAGCCTCACAGAGCATTACCCTGAGTCAGCACTGATGGTGAGTTGTATTTTTTAAAAATTCTTTAATGTCTCAAAAATTGTTCTTTGAGAACGTTGTGGCGAGAGTGGCACATAGGAGAACTAAGTTTCCATTGCTCAGGTTCTGGGCTGGGACTTGTCAAGCAGCTCCAGGTTCTCTGTACAGTCACCATCCTTGGGTCTCTGTTGTGAAAGAATCTCTGGGCCTGTGGTTCGGTGATGGAGACCTTGTGTCGGATTTGGTTTGGCAAATCTCAGGTCAGTCATGGTTTATTTATCATTGGAAAAACTTAGGTGCATTATATATTTTTTGCCCTCTGGATTGTCTTTTAGAACATTATATTTTCTAGTTATTGCTGGAAACATTTTTATAGAGTGATCTTATGAGCAACTTTGTTACATTCTTTTTTTTTGATTCTTAGCATTAATCTACTGATTTGTTAGTTGTGTGTATGTGTGTAAGCTCACATCATCTTTAAATAATGATTATTTCTTTTTTCCTATCTCAATCCTTATTCTGTAATTCCCTTCTTTCTACATAGCATTGGCCACCACTTCTAGGACTAGGTTCACTACTAGCCTGGGTGGTGGTCACTCATTTTTTTCTCAGTCTTACAAGAAGACATCTAGTGTTATCATTAAGTATAATGTGGAGGGCTGAGCCCTGGTGGTGTAGCGGGACTGCAGCCCATAGGGTTGGTGGTTCAAATCCAGCAGCACCTCTCCAGGAGCAAAGCTGGACCTCTTACTCCCACCAGAGGGCAGTGATGCCCCCTCACAAACAAAAAAAATTATAATGTGTAGTAAAGATTTTTACTTTTCTACCCCCCACTGAAGATTTTTAGTATAAAAAAGTAATTCATGGAATTATTTTGCTTGATCCTGGAGTTTTATGATAAAATTCTGAACACTTGAAACTATTTTTGTGTGCAATGATGATGCCTGTAGATTTTCCTTCTTTAGCTTATTAATGTGGTAGATGATATCAGGTAGCCTTCTGATATTTTTGCTTCCTGAATATACTTGACTTTATCCAGTGTATCTTTTAATGTACTATTCAGTTTGAGTAGTTAATATTTAATTTAGGATTTTTTTGTGTCTACATTCAAAAGTAAAATGAGCCTTCATTTCTATTTTCTTCTCCAGTTTGGGCTGAACATTATTACAGTGGCCTCACAAATGATCTGGGTAGATTTCTTTCTTTTCCTGACTTTATGAACAGCTTGTGTCAAACAGCAAAGACCAGTTTCTTGCTTGTTTGATTGATTGAATTTGTTTGATTGAATTCGCTTGGTAAATTCTTCTAGGTTAGGGATTTATTTGAAGAGAAATCTTTGTCCACCACTGCAGTTTAAAAGAATTTTGGGGGGCATCTATTTAATTTCTCTTCTTCTTATACCACTTTGGAAATATTTATACATGTGTATGCATAGCATACATTTCGAACGAATTGTTACCTTGAGTCTGTGTGTGTGTGTGTGTGTGTGTGTGTGCGTGTACTCTCCTCCTCCCTCCCTCTTTGTGGATCTCTCTCTTCATTAATCTGGCCAGAGGGCTAATTTATTGGCTCATTTAAGAGATAGCTTTTGAGTTATTAATCTTCTCAATTTTTGTTTTCTTACCTATTTTAGTTATTTCCTATTTTTATTATTTCCTTTGTTGTTCTTTTATAAAATTCTGGGTTAAATGCTTAGCTTCTGCTTAGCTTGCTGCTTTCTGATAAAAGCTGTTTGTTTTCTTGTGTTACTTAGGATTTACTTTTAACATTGGCATCACATTCTTTTGTTTCTTTTTATTCTCTACTATAAAGTCAACCCCAGGGAAGATTCCTGGTGCTTTCCGTTAGCTCCTTCTTATTATTTAAACCCTACGAGAAAAGGGGCACCTGGAAGGGATTTTCTCCCTAGATTCTGCTCCCCCAGCCCTGGGGTTTGGGATCAGAGGGGGAGTGAACAGTTGAGGGCCGCGTGTTGCCATGTTTTCCGTCCTCTTTCTCACCAGAAGGGGATAGGTGCAGCCTGGGGTGATCCACCTGCAGGGGGGGTCTGCTGCTGATTTTGGCAGTAAAGTTGCCAGGAATGTTTGCCCCACAGCTACCCCCAGGACAGAAGCAAGAGCAGAACCTAAAAACGCTTGCTTTCACGCGTCCTCCAACAGCGTCTCCAGGTGTTTTCTGCCCCAGGCGGAAGTCACCCACTTCCGAAGTCACCACTTGCGCCCATTTTGCAAAGTTAGGATAGCTTCCCTTCTTTCCAAGGGAGTGTGCCGCTGCCTTTTACGGTGTCTTCAAAATTGCGTCTGGAGGGTGAAATTAGGACTGAGACGCTAGACCGTTTGGCTTCTCCTTTTGCTTGCTAAATTTATATGCGCTGCCGAGAGGCGCTTGCATTTCTTGGAATAATTTAAGTGTACTAAATTTTCCAGGAATAATTTTCAGACAGCAGCCTTCCTCTTTCTCATGCGGGTGTGCTGCAGTCTTGTCAGCGCCTTGTAAAGGAAATTGAGCCGGGGAAAAGAGGGCAGATTTCTCTGTGCGATAGACACTTCCTCCTGAATCTTTCCATCCATCCACGCCTGAGCACAAGCAGCAGCAGACCCGGCCTGGCTTTGTTTATCATGGCAGGATTTGGAGGCCCGTCTTTTCTCGCCTGCTTATTACGCCTGGCTGGGTCGTTAAGAGTCTACAGTTGGCCTAACTCTTTTTGCCAGTTTGTTGAGAACATTATGAAATTTTCTCTTATTCTGTTTTTCTTCTTCTTCTTCTTGGTGCCTGTTTTGGCATTTGGCTTGGTTATGGTGGATGGAGCAGGCATTGTTAACGTGGCAGAAACAGGGGTCGAGGATGTTTAATGTTACAGCCAAATGTGTTTTTCATTTTTACAACTAGTACTTAGAGTCTTTCATGGTTTTTAATCCTGCATTTTCATAACTTGTCTGGCAGCTATTGCTAATGTAAGTGAAGAAGTACCAAACTAGTTACCCAAAATGACTGCCATATCCTTATGTTGTTAAATATCTTTCTGAAAACAATTGTGTAGAAGCAGCCAGGTTTTTAAAAAATAAACAGTTTCATTGGATCATGATCCAAATATCACCCAATTCAGCAGTTCAATCCTATCCAGAAGTGTTGTGTCATCATTATCCACCACCACCACCAATTTTATAACTTTTTTTTTGTTATTAGCTGCCCATTCCCCCCAAACTCCCCCACCACACCCCCAGGGAGCCCTTAATCCAGTTACTGTCTCTATAAACTCACCCATCCTGGATTTCCTAGGTCGATAAACACAGAAAGCAAAGAGTCAAAAAAGCTAACAACAATAATAAACATCAGCCACCTGTTTTTAAGAATGACTGTTGACCTTCTCTTTTTTTCATTATTTAGAATTTTATGTTTGTTCTGTTCACATTTAGACTTTAGAAATGATTTGCTGGGTGCCTCGACGTTTTGTGCTTGTATCAATCAAATATGCATCGCTATCAGAAATATTTAACCCTCAGTGTAAAATGGATAGCCATGAGTGCTTGTACACAGTCTCTGAGCTGGTGATGGCTTGGGGGGGGGGGGGTGGTCCTCCCTGTGAGGTGGTTCAGACTTGAACCCCTAGAGAAGGTTCTCTGTTAATGCGGTGATCTAACACCTCCTCCTTTCAGTCATGCAGATGCTTATGAAAGTCCTTTGTGGGGTAGCGTCTGCAGTGCGTGGCAGGCACGGAGAAATCGCAACTCTTCTTGGAGGCTTCTTTCCAGTCTGGCGCTTGAATACTTCCAGATAGGCAGAGATCCCCAGTTTACGATGTGCGTGTATTTCATCCAGATGCTGGGATGCTTTATATGTTTGGGTGTCCCTTTTTACTATAGCATATGTGCTGCTGAAGCGAGCACGGGCATCCCTTTTTATATGGTGTGCTCATCTGTATCCCAACACCCTCCTCTGTGACTGTGGGGTGCGACGCTTGTTTTCTTCTGCCGGACAGTTCTTTTCTCACTCTTCCATGTTTGAGATCTCCAGCCCTCTGACGACTTTCCAAGACTTCGCCGTCTATCATAGATGGGATGGCTGAGTTCCGGTTTGACACACATTGTAAAAATGAAACAGGCAGGCACTAGATCGAGTTTTGTCCATAGGGCTTGTAGCACGATGGTTAGGGGCTTAGGTGTTAGTCGGAAAGCTGGCCGTGTGGATCCCTCAGGGCTCGAGGTAGAAAAAACCTGGGCCGTGTGCTCCTCCAGCGATCCCAGCCTCGGCAGCCCGTGGGCAGTTCTGCTCTGTCGCATGGTCTCCATGAGTCAGAATCGATTTGACAGCACGCAACTTGGACCTCCGCCAACAAATAGAGAAAACATCTGTATTGGATCCTCGTTGGCAGGATGTGGCCTGAAGGTTTTGGACCCTCATCCTGACCTCCAATTTTCCCTGAAAAGCCAAAATATGTTTTTGGCCCCTGTTATGTTCTATCTGAAGTTTTTGAATTTACTTTGTCTCTTACTCCCTCTCCTCCTCCTTCTGTCCCCTCTCCCCCATCTTCTGTCTCCCCTCCGACCGACCCTGGAGGACAGAATAGAGAGAGTGGAACGGCCCCTGAGGGCTTCTGAGAATGTCAGTCTTTGCAGCGGTAGAAAGTGGCCTTTTTCTCTTGAGGAGTGGCTGGGGCTTTTGAACTGCTGACCTTGTCATCAAAGTCCCACCTGTCACCCAGCACCCCACCAGGGCTGCAGGAGAAGGAACACCAATACTGAAAAGTGTTGCGATGGGTTTGCATATTAAAAAAAATTGAGTTGAAAGTATATTGTATCTCTTCTTTTTATTCAACCCATCATAGATACTAACGTGCTCACAGAGGTTTATGCGCCTATTTCACAGTATCAGATCTGAAAAAGGGCAGAGAGTTTTCTAGGTGCTGGGCACTGTGGTAAAAGGAGCCCATGTGGTGCAGTGATGATGCACTGGCCTGTGAGCCTCCTGGTTGGCGGTTTGAGACCAGGAACAACTCCTTAGGAGAAAGACTGGGCTTTCTGCGCTGTCCTCCTCCACCCCCCCCCCCCCATTGTCCATGATGGAAATCCACAGGGGACTTGCTCTGCGTCAGCATTGACTTGATGGTAGTGAGGACTTTTATTTTTTTTGGCTTGGAGGCACTGTGCTGAGCACTTACAAAACCATAAACAACAGCAGCAACAAAATAGTGTTATTGAGGAAAAATTACATACCGTACAGTTTCTATGGCTGTCTTCATAGATATGTGCAGCCATCACAGAGGTCAATTTCAGAACATTTCCTTCCTCACCCAAAGAAACCCTGTGGTCCATGGCCACTAGCACGCCTCCTGCCCCAGCCGCCCCTTCTGCCCCCTCTTCTGCCAGGGAGTCATGGGACTGATTTTAAATCTGATTTTTCTGCACTTGCTCAGCTCACCACTGTGGAGGCAGTTCTGCCCCAGAGCAGTGCTCAAGGTGTGGGAGACATGCCCCCCGGGGGTAACAGCTTCCGAGACTGTCACTCTTTTCGTTTGAAACCAACGGGGAACCTTTATTGTGGCTGATGAAGGAAGGAGTAGTCAGGATTAGAGTCATAGAAGGGGAGACCTCCCCCCGCCCCCGAAAAGGGGAATTGCCGTTTTACAGTAACTCTTTACCGGCGAATAAAGCTTCGAACTGCTAACCCAATGTATAGCCACCAGGTCACCAGGTCATTTAGGATAAATACATGGTGTTCGGATTATACTATGTTGGTCATTTGTTTCTGGCTTGTTCCACGTAGCATATTTCAGCGTTAGCCTATGCTACAGCAGGTATCAGTATTTCATTTCTCTCTATGACCCCACATCATAGTCCCCTGCCTGGATCCATCCATCCATTCATCAGTTGATGGCATTGAGGCAGTTCCACTTTCTGGTGACTGAATCCCGCTGCGGTGACCATCTGAGCACAGGGTTTTGGGGAATGTTTATTCTCACTTTCACCAGGCATAGGCCAGGGAGTGGCCTTGCTGGATATTGTGACACCTATATGACCAATAGCTTGTGCTGTTGCCAGACCCTTCTCCTAAGTGCCTGCACTCACTTTCTCTTCCCAACAGCTGAGGGGTCTTTCTTTCTTTCTTTCTTTCTTTCTTTCTTTCTTTCTTTCTTTCTTTCTTTCTTTCTTTCTTTCCTTTTTAACCCTGCAGGAAGGGTCCTGCTTACTTTATCTGCTTGTCAAACCTGGATTTTTCTGTCTTTTTAACTGTAACCATCCCAGTAGATTTGATAGCTTATCATGGTCTTGATTGGCATTTCTCTTATGACTAATGATGCCGCATACTTTTTCATGTGTTTATTGGATATTTTTATCCCTTTCAAGGAACACCTATTTGTACTTTATATGGACCATCACATTTAATCTTTATAAAAGGCTCATCTTTAATTTTATGCCTAGTTTACAGAAGAAATATATGTTTGCATAATCTACCTCGTGAGAGTTAATGTTGTTCCTTTTCTAAAAATTTCTTTTCATTTTCCATTTTCTTGGGGGCTCTTACAACTCTTGTTATGTAATGCTGTTCTTAAAATAAATTATATCATAATGTGACAGATGAAAATATCCTATTATGGAAAAATTGTATCATTGATGCTATAGTTTGCTTTATTGAAGAGGTTGAATTTTTCTGTGTGTCAGTAATTTTCATTTTGCCTTTTGTGAGTTCTCAATTCATTAAAGAGTAAGTAGCTGGCATTTTACAGAACTTTTAGTAATAATCTCTATGAGCGGTACCTATTTATTTCTGCCAAAAAATGTGAGTCCTTTTTAGTGCTGCCCTCTGCCTGCTGGTCTTGTCAGCCTGGAGTCAATTAGTACCCTCCTGGGTTAAGCTCAAGCCTAGGTTTACCCAGGGAGTTTCAATTGCTGATTAGAATAGTGGGTGTCTTCTTTTTTTTTTGGGGGGGGGGCATCACTGCCCTCTGGTGGTCGTGAGAGCTACCCAGCGCTGCTCCTGAGCCGCCTATGGATTTGAACCGCCAAGCCTGCGGGTCGCAGTCCCACACTCAACCACTTATGCCACCGGGGCTCAGCCCTGGGTTCTCTTCTTAAGCAAGAAATCTGATTATGGTGTATTGCCTCATGACCGAGGTGCTCATATATCTACTACTTCCCAGTGGTACCCTTTTCAAGTGGGAGAAGCATGTGGCCTGTCTCTTCTGTCTCTTCTTGTAGTCTTCAAAGAGTGTGTGGACACATGGAATAAAAAACAATGGAATTTGTCCATGAACTCTTTGAAACACCCTTGAATAAAACTTGATGGTGTGGGTAGAACAAGGCCACTACAAGTCCATTTATTCTTGCATGTTTTATCCCCTTAGGTGGCTCATGAACTGGAACTTTATAACACAGGATATTATCTAGGCATGTTCATGAATTCTTTTTCAGTATTTCAGGTATGTTTAATTTGCTATCTAAGTTGAAAGCATGACAGTATCTTTTAGTACTGCAAACTTTTTTGAATTTAATAAGTAATCATTATGAAGTAATTTTTTATGAAACGTTTTTGCTATTGGAGAATTTGCTACATTGGTCTAATTTGAAATGGAAAAAGTTTCACCTTTGCAGTTTTAAATGACAGTAGAAAAATTCAGCCTTAGAGAAGTGAGTGGAGTTGTCATTAAAGAAATAAACTTCCTTTCTTTATATTACTTTTCTTGCCTTTAAAATGACATTATATGCAAGAGAGAGAGAGAGAGAGAGAGAGAGAGAGAGAGAGAGAGAGAGAGAGACAGAGAGAGAGCTATGTAGACCGAGTTCACACATGCTGTACCCATTTCTCAGAAATGAGCATGAATGAATCTGGGACGTGGGAGGCAAGTATACTAGTTTGGAGAGCCTTTAAATGCTTGCTTAAAAAATTACCATTATTTTTCCTAGGAATGTGGCCTCTGGGTATTGACAGATGCAATCCTGACAAAAGATTACATCGACGGTGTTTGTAAGTGAAACATGGCAATGTGATTCTCAAGTAATTAAGTCTTTCATCTCCTGAACTTGCAAGTACTCACCTCAGTCTGGATGTTTCTGGTGGAACTTGGGTCTTATGACTTTCATTTTCAGTTCTCATGTCCTAAGACTATTTGGAATTGAATGCACTTGGAAGCTGACGTTGTCATCCAGGTCATGCTATCAACATGTTTGCTGGGCTGCTACCTAAATCTTTTAAATGAAGGCTTTCCACCTGGGCCCTGAAATTCTCTGAAGGGCTACACTGGAGCTTCTGTGCCATAAATGTGCTTTGTGTTACAGTCTGTGCTGTTATTTTGGAATGAGATAAAAGGAGCAACATCTGTGTTCTCTTAGATGTTCACCTAGAAAAGAACTCATGTGCCATAAAGTATGCTGGCCAACGTGTGTGTTGTGTGTTGTGTGTATCTGGGCACATGTGGTGTGCACATGTGTTTGGCCAATCCCAGGAGAACTAAGTTTTCTCCCTGAACAGAAGCACATTGGTGCATCCTTTGCTCCCTGAATTGCTGAATGCAAAAAATAAACAGTATGATTTTAGGAAGAAGTTATGAAATAATTTTGACTAAAGTAAACATACATGAGAATGGACACCTCTTGAAGTCACGATCCTTTTTTTGGTAATGTGATGACTGCAAGACTTCCTGAACTGCCTCTTGAACTCCCTCTTTCTAAAGCAAGTCTTCTTGGTTCCTCTGTACTAAGAATCAGACTTTGGAGATCTGCACTGGTTCTTTCTACCACAGTATACTGTCTCTGTCCTGAAGCTGAGACTTGTTTCCATTTCTGAAAGCTTTTACATAATGGTCTTTATACTTCTCTGTCACCTCCCATCAATTCAGCTTCTGCAGAGGTTTGCATTTTTGACCGACAATCTTCCTGGAGGTTCCATTTTTATGTTCAGTCCAATCTGTGTCATCTTGAATGCTGAAGCCTGTTTCGGCTATGACTAGGTTATTACTGTACACACCTGTGTTAGTCTTGAAAGGCACGTTCTCACTTCCCACTTTAAAACTCATTAGTTTAAATTAGTTTCTGTCTTCTGGCTTCCTTTACCTAAATGCTGAACTGCTCCTTCAGGTGTCATGGGGAGGAGGGGGGTTTGCTTTCTTCTCTGTGAAGCTGGGACAGTGCCGCTGCAAGAGGGGTTCCCTTTGCCCCCCCCCCCCCTTTATCACCAGTCAGTTCAACTTGGCTTTTACTGTTATTTTTTCTTAACTGAAATTCAAGATAATTTCATTGTCTTAGATCTAAGATAATTTAATCAGCTCAGTTACTTATTGAGCATAAGCAAAATCTTTTTTTTTTAGCATGACTTAAAGGAATTCAATATTATTCAGTATTCAATATTGAGGTTTAAGGGCCACCACGGTAATAATAAGTGTTTTAAAAGATAAATGGATAGTCTTAAATTTTATGAAATCCTTTTGATCTTTTATGCACCACCGATACATGATGCATTTAGCTTTCCTAATATGATCTTTTGTCCCGAACAGCTTTCTGAGCATCATTTTCTTCTTCTTCTTCAATCTGGTCTTTGTTGGTCACAGATTTTACCCATCTCTGTCCATGTTTCCTTTTCAAATCCTGTCTGACGCCCACAGGAGTACTGGAATGCTCACCCTGTGTCAGTCACACTTCCTCTACTTTATATGAGTCTTTTGCCATCTTTCCACCGAAACAGGAGCCTCATGCTCTCATCAGTGGGGGACACCTCCCCACCTGTCCCCCTCTCTTCTGGGTTAGGATCATTAGGTATGTACATCTCAGTATTTCCCTGGTTGCCTTCTGACTACCACTCAGCCACTCTTAGCCAAGACCCATTTATCCTTTGAACTCAAAATTGTTTCAGCTATCACTCGATCGACATTCAGGCCACTCACTTTTTCTTTCTCTCACAAATGATTCAAAGTCCTTCTCCTGTTGTCATCCGACTGTGGATGTCCACATGGCGGACCCGTCTAATGAACACTGTACTCTGATCAGCAGTATGGCAGTGTGTTAGTCTGGGTAGACTAGGGAAACAAATTCGTAGACACGCATATGGATATAAGGGTAAGGTTTATGTACAAAAGGAATGGAACGTTGAGAAGAATCCCAACCCAATCGAGTTCAAAGTTGTAAGGCCAATATTAGCCCATATGCCTGATACCAGTCTATAAAGTCTCCTTCTGACTCACGAAGTCATAGGCCAGTGGGTGCAGAATCCCAGCACTGGCAGGGGTCTCCCCATGGCTCCTCATTTCCAGAGTGGAGGGTCCATCAACAGCATCCAGTGGTGGTAGAAGCAACTCAGCGCTGGCAGGGGTCTCCACATGACTTCTCCAGCTTCAGAGATTTGGTTCCACCAGGGTAAGACTGTGTGGCTTCTCCTCCGGCTCTTCCAGCTCATCATTCGCTGCCGTCTTGTCTCGTTCGTAGTTCATTTTCTCTGAGACTGACTCCCAACCATGGGGAGATAGCTTCTCATCTCCATGAGAAAAATACCGCGAGATTTCCTAGAAGTCTCAGGAGAAAGCCATGCCCACACAGAGGCCTCATTGGCTGCTTAATGGCTATTTCTGGATTAATAGACTAGACTCCACCCCTACATCTCAATTATGAAATTAACATAAGCACATGACCGCCACAGGAAACAAGAGCCATCCATGTCATATGATACTGTCATTTGGACATTGCTCCATGCCTCACACATTCAGTACCTATACTTCTAGTCCCTTACTCTCCCAAGTCTGTCAGACATCTTTGACCTCTTCACTCTCTGTCCGTGTGAGCTATTGGCTCCTTTGGGCTCTACTTCTTCTGATTCCTGTGGGCTCTTGGTTTCTTCTGGCTTCATGTCCCTCTGGTATCTGGCCTGGAGCATATGACTAACCAATTTGGTAGAATTCCTTCCTAGTCCCATGCCTTTTCATCACATCGTTTCCATTAAACTCCACTCTGGAACAACCCAGCTGTTTATTCTTATCCCTCCATTTCCTAATCTTGATGCTCCACAAATACTTCAAACTCAATATGTCACAAACGGAGTAATAAACCATGAGCTAACCCTCACAACCCTTCTCTTTCTCCTCTAACTCTGTTCATGAGTCATCATCTCCTCCACCCAGATGTCCACATCAGAAACCCAGCGCTTACTTGCCATTCTGATAGGTCCTCTTTTCAGAGTGGAACTGCCTCGTGCTGAGGAGAGGAATCTGCCCCTGGCTTTGAACACTCACCTAAGGAACCTGGGCCAAGTCACTAGTTTCTCTAAAGCTGCAAGAGTCTCCTGCAGAATAGGGCTAATTGTAGTACTGTCTTACAGGGGTGTTTTGAGGCTAACGGAAAAGGCAGCTACAATGGTTAGCATGTGCTTGCCATTAATGAGCCTACAGCAATCAATGATCTCGTCACTCAGATCCAATGTGTCAATCCGCTCATTAATAGCTTTTGTTGTTCTTAGGTGCCATCAAGTCTGTGTTAGTCTGGGTAGACTAGAGGAACACATTCATAGATACTCATATTTGTATAAGAAAGAGCTTTCCATACAAGCCCAATTGAATCTAAAGAAGACATCCCAGTCCAGTCCAGCTCAAGTCCATAAGTCTAATATGAGTTCATATGTCTGATTCCAATACATAGATTCCTCTTCAGACTCCCCAAACACATGCAATGATGCCGAATGCAGGAAGATCACAGGCCAGTGGGTGGAAATTCTTGTGGATCCAGACTGGTATAAACATCTCAGAGCTGATAGGGGTCTCTATGTGGCTCCTCTAACTCAGGCCACTAGCGTAGCTCCATGTGTCTTGTCAGCTGCCATGTCTCCCAGGGAGTGAGCCTGTGTCCTGCCTCCAGCAAACTAGTTTATCTCCTTAGCACCTCCAAATGAGGTCATCAAGCTACAACCTGATTGACAGGCTAAACTTCACCTCTTCACTCTTAGTCCTCTTCAGTTGTCAACAGATCATATAACCACCACAAAGTCAGTTCCTTATGTACAATGGAACAAAGCTCTTTCTGGGCCTGCACCACCCTGACAATTGTTCTTATTTATGAGCCAATTGTTGCAGCCACCGTGTCAGTGCATCTTTTCCAGGGACTTCCCCCTTTGCGCTGCCCCTCTACTTCACCAAGCATGATGTCCTTCACCAGTGACTGGTCTCTCCTGACAGCATGTCCAAACTCCTTCTACCATTCTTGCTGCAAAGGGACATTCTTATTGTGCTTCTTCCAAGGCAGATTTGTTTGTTCTTTGGACGGCCTATGCTACTTTCAATATTCGTTGCCATCACCATAGTTCAAGTGCGTGGAGTCTTCTTCAGTCTTCCTTCTTCAGTGCCCAACTTTCACACGCATAGAAGGTATTTGAAATAGCATGACTTGGGTCAGGCACACCTTGGTCCTCAGAGTAGCATCCTTGACTTTCAGCATTTTAAATGCTGTGGGGAAGATTTCTCCAAGAAGACTCCTTCTTTTTGGTACAGTGACTCTGTCTATTCCTTCCATCTTCTTTTGAAGCTTCCTGTATCATTCAATATTTTGCCAATGGTCTCTTTCAATATTGCAACTTGAGGCTTGAATTTTTTTGTTAATTCATTTAATTTTGTGATATGCTGAGAGTGTTCTTCCCTTCTGGTTTTCCAACTCTAGGTGTTTGTACATTTCATGATATTTTACTTTGTCTTCTTGAGCAGCTTTTGGACATTTTCTGTCCAGCCTTTGACGTCATCAATTTTTCCCTTTGGCTTAGCTACTGCATAATTAAGAGCAAATTTCAGACACTTTCTGACATTTACTTTGATGTTTTTTTTCTTTCCTGTCTTTTTAATAACATTTTGCTTTCTTCATGGATAATATCCTCGTTGCCCTCCCACAGCTCATAAGTTCTCCTGTCATTCGTGTTTAAGACATGACAAAATGATAATAAATTATCAAGGGTTCGTGAGGGGGTTGGGAGGGAGGGGGAAAATGAGGAGGTGACATCAAGAGTTCAAACAGAAACTTTTGAGAATGATGATGGCAACAAATGTACAAATGTGCTTGACACAATTGATGTATGTATGGATTAGGATAAGAGTTGTACAAGACCCCAATAAAATGATTTTAAAAAAGGAGGGCGGGGAGACCTCCCTGAATGGGATATTCTTTATCTGGAGATTGAACAGATAGTACAAAGTGGAATGGGATGTCTAGACCGATTGTTTTCTCTTTGTCAGATCCTCACTCATCATTTAGTTTCTGTGCAAAACCAACCACTCTCTGCTTGTATGTCATTATGCATGTCTGTTCTTACAGATGTCATATTTATTACAATTTTCTGTGTACATGCCTCCTTCCTAGCCTCATCAGTGAATTCATTGTGTCTGTGAGGAAAAGTTAACAGACTCGGTAATTATAACTCGCGTCAGCTGATGTGGCCAGTGCAAAGCAGTAGCTGAGAGCTAGTAAAAGAAGAGCAGTAGAATGATAGGCTCCTTTAAAAACAGGAGTGGAAGTGAAGATTTCTTTTAGCAACTCAACTTTAAGTCGTTTTTTCAGTTGTTATTTGTTGGGAGAGAAGCATTTTCCCTCTGCTGGGTCTAAGGTTTCTCCTCTAAAATGAGGGGACTGGATACAATAGACCCAAAAGTCCTCTTCAACAGAGAGTGCTGCGGTTCTGTGGACAAGTTTGTGATCCGTGTGTGCAAGTGATTGCTTGTTTTGAGAGGAACTGCCAATGTTTCTTTCTAGATGACCATCCCGAGGTTGCCGAGAGATTTGAGGATGAGAATCTTGGTTACATGGTAGAGTTTCAAGATCTTCCTTCAGCGAACAATCCACGTGTCAGGAAGCACTTTCCAGAGACTTGGATATGGCTGGATGCCCACATGGGGTAAACATGTACAGAGTTCCTCTCTTACCCATGCTGATACTTAGTGTGTGTTCTAACAACGTTTTGTTCTTTCTTTCCTGTTAAAGTCCAAATACGGTTTGATTCAGACCTAAGTAGACAACAACACTTTCGTTTTCATTTAGAAGGATATCTGTCATATTTTAATGTATTATTTAACAAAACCTCATGCAAATTGTGGGAGAGAAGGTATTGTCAATGAGGAAGTGACATTCTATGTGCCCGTGGTCTCAGG
This sequence comes from Nesogale talazaci, assembly GCA_004026705.1. NCBI lineage: Eukaryota > Metazoa > Chordata > Mammalia > Afrosoricida > Tenrecidae > Nesogale > Nesogale talazaci. The sequence continues at coordinate 2,534 of PVJH01003090.1, read as the reverse complement.
CTCCGATCTTTTTCTGATGAAAGGCGACGTTTTCATTCAAGTATCGTGGCTTCTGAGGGAGAAAAAGTTCTGTCATTTATTTGTTGTCTGAAGTCAGAAAGTCCTCATAATGACTTCCCGCTACCTGGTGGCGGTGCTTCTAAAGGAATCCCACTCCTCACCAGCCACAGGGAACAGGGACAAGGGTGGAAAGGGGGTTTCAGCTTAGTGAGAGCCCCAATACTGCTCGCCTGGTGATTGGGAAACGCACACAGCACAGGCAGTGCCAGGTCACCCACACCTGACTTCCATGCAGTCTCTAGGGACAAACCCACCTCGCCAAGTCTCTTCTGTTATGCTATTATGTTATGTTACAGATTCAAGGTGCAGCCAGTGGCTTATAATAATAAATAGAGGCTTTTTAATAAACACACCAAAATACTATTCTTATTTTGTTAAAGATGGTTCCGTGCACCGGTACCTTGCTATCTGTGAAGTCTCTGTAAATCACAATGGCATCAAACAAAGGAGGAATCGCCCCTCATACTTGTATGGGAAACATTTTTGACCGTGCCCAGACCCTCCAAAAACCACCTGCCAAATCATATCGAAATAACATATAGGACTGAAGTCACATGGCCACAGGGTGTTTAGACAGAGTGCAGAGTGAGGGCGCTTTGGTGCTAAGATGGTGAGTGTGGTTGTCGACTAGAAGCTTGGTGACACTCCAGCTGCTCACAGTGCATGTGGCTGCATTCGTGGCTCACGGCAAAATGTGCTGAATGCTGTTTGGAGTTTTCGCCCCCCCCCCTTTTTTTTCAAAGGTGAATAACCTGTTCAAATTACTTTCTGCTTGTGAAGACAGACAGGAATCCAGGTCTGTTGTAAAAGACAAAGCAGCATAAAGTAAGCCTTAAAAAAGCAGGGCATATTTGTATCTGGAAGTGTTTTTTTTTTTTTTTTTCACTCCATGGTTTGTATATATAGAAAGGGACACGATCTACCAGATCTTTTTTTTTTTTTTTTGTGGCATCACTGCCCTGGTGGGAGTAGGAGGCCCAGCCTGGCTCCTGGAGAGCTGCTGCTGGATTTGAACCTCCAACCTAGTGGGCTGCAGTCCCGCACACAACCACTAAGCCACCAGGGCTCAGCCCCGATCTACCAGATCTTAAGACAGACTGGTGATGTGCACATTCAATGTGAGGAAGAGAATTCCTTGCTAATCAGGGCGCTGCCTGTATTTAGGAAAAAAACCCCAAAGTCAAACCTGAAAAACCAAACCAAACAGACCCAACGACTCTGACAGGTACACTGAACGGGAAGAACTTCTCTGGACCTAGGCAAAACATTGGCACTCCCTTTGACTATAGGTATTTAAGTAAACTTTATAAAGCTGTTCACCCTCAACATGTTAACATGTTAATGTGCAGAAAGATTTTCTTGGGATACGGTTCAGTCTGCAGGATTTTGACCTCAGTCTTGAGACCTTGGCATCTCCTCTTTCATAGTTATTTATTTGTAATAGTTTTAAGTATAGCTATGTAAATGGGTTAGATTCTCCCACAAATATTGTAAGTGATGTTGACTGATCTTGAAAAGCATTAGAGCTAGTTTTTGGTTTTATTATTTATTTATGGTTTATCTCGATTTCAGTTCCAAAATTTACCAGGAATTTGAAGTGACCGTTCCGGACACGATCACTTCTTGGGCCGCGACAGCTTTTGTGATCTCAGAGGACCTCGGTCTTGGACTGACAGACGCTCCCGTGGAGGTAGGGCGTTGATGCCAGGGTGGTGTACAAGCCTAAGAAAATGTCAGCTTTTCCTTGGATGAAGGAGGAAACACGATCGCACAGAATGTTGACCGCAGTCTGAGATGTTTTCATTTTTGTTCTTCTGCATTAACCCGTGGGGGCTAGTTTTATATTGGGATTTGAAGAGAAAAGTTTATTACCCAAGCACTGCTAAAATCCTGAAGAGAACATGTGCTTTTAGCCAACCCCTCTCCGTCTTGAGATTTCTGCTTAGTAGAAATCATCCTTGGGCTGAGCCCCGGTGGCGTAGTGGTTGTGCGCAGGACTGCGGCCCACTGGGATGGAGGTTCAATTCCAGCTCCACAGGAGCAAAGGCTGGGTCTCCTACTACCACCACCAGAGGGCAGTGATGCCCCCCCCCACAAAAAACAAACAAACAAAAATCATCCTTGCTTAAACTGTATTACATATTGTCTCCAAAGGTCACTGGTCCAGCGAAATAGTTCCTGGTGTAGAGCACCTTACATCCCGGACTCTCATCTCTGTCAGATTTGAAGCTTTCTCTCTCTTTTTGGATTCTATTTTGCTTTTTTGTTTTGTTTTTAAGCGAAGGAATGGGCTTCACATGTTTGGTGAGGATTATTTTGAACTGCATAAAAGGTGATGAATTTTTGACCTGCATGACCATGTGTACTCTTATTTTTTTTTTCAGCTGCAAGCCTTTCAACCATTTTTTATTTTTTTGAATCTTCCCTACTCTGTTATCCGAGGTGAAGCATTTGCTTTGGAAGTGACCATATTC